>JALPQI010001511.1:0-119695 GCA_025490895.1 Thaumatotibia leucotreta
ATTTTGACTGAAACTACCGAACCCTGAAAGTCGGTTGTTAACTCGGATATGTGTAATTTTCCAGGGTCCGCCCTCCAATGCTACCAGTGTCTGATAAACCCACCGCCAGGACACAACTATACGTCCACGCCGCGCTTGTGCGTGAACTTCGACCACTCCAACAAGTTTGTCGTGGACTGCCCGTTATCCACCATGTGTATGAAACAAGACTTCCATTTGGACATACAAAATGGAGGTAAGAGTCACCACTCATTTGTCAAACGCTTGTAACTTGTGTATACACTAGACATTCTCTCTTATTATTTAGAAAATAGTTTTAAGCCTTTTATTATTGGGGAACAAATCGGAAGCTTTAAATCTTAGGCCAGTTACAAGCAAGCCAGAGTTGCCACCACTGTCAATTGGAAGAATATATTTTTAGTCATAAAATCAAAGGGCAAATATTAAACGTACGAAACGACAGGCCTAAACCAGTAGGCCTAGCCCAGATGGTCGACTTGAACTGACCAATTTTGACGATGTGTAAGAGTTAAATCATTACTTTTGACGAGAAGAGAACAGACACAACAACGGAGTTATTTATTATCAAGCGACTACCTGGCTGAAACGATTTAGTAGTCTGTGCGTCAATTTTGATAGTTCAACAAGTTGATCGGGGACCACTCCTACGCAACGTCTCGCATGAAGCAAGACTGCTATATGAAATGAACATATACAGAGGTGAACCTCAAAGCGAATACAATGGGCACAATGGCCATGCAATATACAATAAACCTGGTGAAAGACATAATTTTATGGAGAATTTGACTTTAGTTATTCACCATTCATCTGAACAACAAGTTACCTAATGTAATTTAATATCGACGTTAAACACAAAGCATCATTATTATTATAAAAATACGTTTTGAAAAACGAAGTTTTAAGCTTTTTTTTATTACAGTTTGCTTACAGTATCAAAAAGCAAAGTCTATGTATGTGATAAGATAATGATAAACATAAAAGGCCTATACTCAGATGTAAAGCGTTGAACGTGATAAATATACGTACTCGCACAATCCGCATTTTGTCGTAAAGCAATAATTTTGGTGTACTTGTGGTGCATTGCACCAAAGCGTCGAACAGTGTCTAATCGTTCGCTAAAGATTTATGTATTCTTAGTAATCTGCCGAGTAATGTTCAACAACCTGTGTAGTGTAATTGGTGTAACTGGCGCTTAGTGTAAGTAACCTTATATGTGTAGTTATACATCAGATAATATCGGAGGAACCACGGTGCTAAAAATATCTAAACATGCACTCTAACGCCATGACAAACGGCGCCTGCTCAGATATTATTTGGTCGTAACTTTGGGTGCAAAACTTTAACAAAACGTGTCAAGTGGACACGAAAGAGCATATACATCCATAAAATACACGGTGCTCGTGAGCATTCCGAAAGATTTTAATGCTGAATTCCTGAGCATATTTGGAGTATTTAATGTCATATAAAATTTCCTGGATTCGGCTTGGTTCCAGAGATAAATAACCTTTTTTTCGAAAAAAGTTTTTCGATGTAACTCGTCATAAAACTTCTTTTTGATTACAATGATACCACAATGTGTTCTAATATTACCACACCTTTTGCCTGACAATCAAAAAATAAGAATAGACTTGACAAAAAAAAACCTGTACCTAAAAAAACAATTGAAATAAATAATTTAAACAAATTGTTGTAATGATGAAAAGTACTGGAAATGTTAAAAAGTATTCAAAAATACTAAAAAAAAGAAAAACAAAAAAATTTTTTTTGGTGGAATTGACATTAGGTCTCATAATATTTTTTGTTTATTTTGATGTCTAGAATGCATAGTTAAAATCTTTCGGAATGCTCGCGAGCACCGTGTATACATATCTACACACCCAAACGTTGTAAGTTCACGATGCCGAGATAGGTAATACAGTTGGATACAGATTTTTCAATAATATTCTTATTTTTATTGGCTAAAGTGTCCCCACATGTTAATTTTGAGATTGAATGTCATAGTTCCGATCACTGGATATTTGTGAACAACCCTGTCCCCTATGTGACTGTAAAAGTAATAACAAATATGATGAATGTTCCAGTGAGGATAAACGGAGTGCTACGCGACTGCGCGCCGCAGACCAACAAGTACCAAGATTACGAGAACGGCCGCTGGTCTCCCAAGGTAGAGATTATGGAGCCGTACAAGGAGGGCTGTTTAGACGTTGATGACAAGGGAGAGAGGACGCCTACTACTAGGTAAGGTCTAATAACTACCAAATTATTAATATGAGGAGTTCAAGAATGATGAAAAAAAAAATTGCATATTTAAGAATCGAAAAAAATATCGGTGGCACGAAAACCAAAGAGAAGATACTAGTCTCAGATACATACTAGTATCATTGGACGTATAGTTGAATTTGAGAGTTGATTAATACAAGGACTGCATTGCATGGTGCCTTGAAACTGTAGGTAAAAAATATTATAAATCAAGTAGGACCCCCAATGGAGGTCATAACAGCAAAAAGTTGGCATGCCAACAATGGTTGTCTGACCATGAAACAATGGTTAAACGCGAAGAGGGCGCTATTTCTACACTCAATTTGAGATCGTGAATGTGAATCGTAGATAAGTAGGCTTAGCACATGATTGGTACGACAGTAAGTCGCCGCAAGATGCTTTGCGACTTCCGTCCCTTCTAATATATTTAATAAAAGACGGGAACTATGTCTCACGGCAACATGCTGTCGCACTTTTCGCACCAATCATGTGCTAGACCTATAAGTATGAGATGCCTGTAAGTAGTATCGAGTAATGTTTAAATGTTTAAAAATTGTGTTTATTATGTTATTAAGTAATATGTTTTTGCCATTTTGTACTGTTCTGGCCTTAGCTGTAAGGTACAATTGTATTTTTTATTTACCAACTTATATTATGTTATTAAGTAATATGTTTTTGCCATTTTGTACTGTTCTGGCCTTAGCTGTAAGGTACAATTGTATTTTTTATAAACAATAAAACAATAACAGACTAAAACATACTAAACGCTTTTGACTTGCTTTTCACATCTACGGATGTATTTTAAAGCAAAGATTATCTTTAAATAGAGAGCTAAAACCCATAAACTTGTTTTTTCATTACAGATATTGTTACTGCCGTGGTGACTTCTGCAATACGTCCAATACGAATCACGAAGGTTACACGGACATTATGGGTGTCATACTCGTATTCAATCTTATGAAATACATCAACAGTATAAGGTAGTGCAACAGTACGGATAGTTCATTATTTAAACTAAACGCAAAAACAAGTGACTTATTGTCGTTCGGCCATCGACGTAAAATGTAAAAGCTGAAAGATTAGTTACATGGCTTTGTGTTTTACCTAGTGCAATGTACTATTATGTAGATGTAAATATTTTATATCTGTGATTTACTCTAGATACTAGATAGACAGTGTCATATCAGTGATGATGTTATGTATTGTTTTGTTTATAGTAATAATATAATAACAATGTATAAATTTGTATATCCTAGCTAGGAGAATACTTGGCTGCATTCATGATGCACTGAAGTTGTTATTGATAACTTTATACTAGTTATTGAGCGTAGTCTCTATGTGGCGATTGGCATGATGGCATCCTAGGGGGTGATTTGAATTTAAAACGTTCAAAATAATAATCAGAACATATTAAGGCATTTATCAGAGCACCCTCTTTTTGAACATGGGACGCTGGCTGTTAGTGGTTATTGCCAGTACTTGTTGCTCAAATATCCAATTTGAAACGATAGCTGACAAACCGTGATAAAATGTGCATACATGACCAATGACCATTATTTAAACTATGTGGTACTGATATTGTAGTTCTCAATTGCTTTCAAAATATTCCTATTGTGGAAGTATGGATGTAGGAAGTAAATGTTGAGAAGATTGCTGTTGTTGATAAGTGAAACAGTGAAATGTTTCAATTATCAACAACAGCAATCTCATATGTTCTCATAATTTTGTCCAATTATGTATGACGAATTACTCAATGTATCTGTGACCAACGGTTTAGTGGACTAAGCAACTTATTTGTGTGCTGTGCAGAGCACAAGGTTTGTTCCTAGTTGAATAAGTAATAAATAATGTATTTATTTCTATATAATATAATTATATGCTCCCACATATCTGAGCTTATTTTAGTTTCCCTTCTACTGTTACATAAAAAAAATTCGTCTGTATTTCACTTGCAAATCAAATAAAATATAAGTTACGTTTACTGATAAGATAAGATACTCGTAACAGTCGTAAGATAGAGTCAAGCGCAAAAAAATGTATCGAAAGAATCCAACATTATTTACCAATTCCATTGTATATACCTATAATTAAACTCCACATGTCTACCTACAGGGCTAGGTCAGACATACAGACACTTAGTGTGGATTACCCTGTTTAAGGTCTCTGCCCTCTAGACCGTACCATACCATGACCGTAGCATGAACGTATCAGACAAAAAACTATTCTTTGTATTGAAAAGTATGAGACGGTGTTAGCCGGCGCCGGAACGTCCTATTTAGTGGGCGCAGTTTCATACCTTTCAATAAAAAGAATAGTTTTTTGTCTGATACGTTCATGCTATGGTCATAGTATGGTACGGTCTAGTGGACAGAGATCTTTATATTTTACTTTTATTGCAATGAGGTACAGTCAAGGGCATTAACACATTTCTTCCTAATTTAAATGGCATAAAAGGTGAAAGGAGTGCAAATATTTATGTCATTTTATAACATTAACATGGTGCCAAACAGCCAAATTTAGTAAAAAATGTGATACTGAGCCTTTGCTTTGATATTTGCGATAGACCCTATTGGTACATGTAATATAAGAGTGAAGACATGTAGCAACATCTACATAGAGAGCATCTTTGTGGCTATGAACGAAATGTTCTACTCTAAGATGAGGTAGGTACATATTTGATTTTAAAAATTCATAGTGAAATGCTTTTATTGTATACTACTTTTCTGGATGCATGTAATGTGAATAAGAGAACTAGCTAAATAAAAAAATGTGAAATATGACTTTTTGTTTAAAATATGACTTTTTGTTTAATTCAGTGTTGACACAACACAATTACACTATTTTCGGGACAAGTAAATTGCACGCATGAATATAAAAAATCTTTCCATTAGTTTGAGAAGCGAAACCGGAACTTTTGATAGTTAAAACTTGAATTATCTTTGTTTGGGTGTACTTCATCGGAATATAATGCTATTATAAAATTAATTATAACAAAAAAAAACTTGAAAATATGAACAAAAAGATTTACTTAAAGTCTTTCATCTTTACGAAAATGTAACTTGAAAAATCTATGAATGTAATGTTCCTTGTAACTAAGCGCGTGTTTAAAACTATTATAGTTTTTAATTTCTCCCCACTTTTGATTGATTACCTTGTATGAATATTGTTAAAACGTACTAGGACTTTGTACGAATAAACCTTAATAAAAAATAATATCTTTGTTATATTGAATTAGCAAACACCGCTCTCGACACAATCATTGCCTATATCAAATATGCAGGCATTTAATTCTCCCGCATATGTATGTAAGATAAGGATTCTTTTATTTCTAGCAAGAATTGCAGAATGACCTTGGTGGACAAAAAACACGAATTGAAATTAACGACCTAAAGTTTTACACTACAATTTGTGCTCAAAAACGGTCAAAAGCTAGAAGGAAAATTGTAGTATTAGGATTTAAAAACCTATTTTTTAGTACAGATGGTGCCTTTATTGGCTCTAATGCGAGAAGTATGTCATTTTACGTCAGGTCCAAAACTTCGAAGGGCCATCTGCACTAAAAAACGTCGTACGAGACACGTGATTTAAAACATCGCCACTTGTTCCGAATTTCATGTTTTTCGCACTTGTGTCGTAATGTACTATTAAATAGTGTTATCATAATTTCGGGAATACCAGCAGATGATTACGAAATAAGCAATGATTCATATCATGCATGTGTCATATTCAGAATAAATATATAAAATATTCAACACGGTATCCTTTACGACAACTATGTTATACTACGAATTTACACTTTTACACGATGTTACAAAAAATGTCTTATTGTTGATGATTAGGTATATTATTGCAGCTGTGTGCATTTTGCATACGCTTCGCGTAAGATTTGCAGATTAAGCTACCTGTCAAGTTTTTCTTCCATCATCAATATCATCATACTCCTGTGTTTCAAGCAGCCTACAATCATCATCATCATCAGCCAATTGACGTCCACTGCTGGACATAGGCCTCCCCCAGAGAGTTCCACAAAGATCGGTCGTGAGCTGTCCGCATCCATTGGACACCCGCAACCTTTACCAGGTCGTCGCTCCATCTTGTGGGGGGCCTTCCCACGCTGCGCCGTCCAGTGCGTGGTCGCCACTCGAGAACACGCCGACCCCACCGGTCATCGGTCCTCCGGGCAATATGGCCAGCCCACTGCCACTTCAACCTGGCGATTCTTCGGGCTATGTCAGTCACTTTCGTTCTTCTGCGGATCTCGTTCTTCATTCCTGATGCGATCTCGCAGAGAAACCCCGAGCATTGCCCTCTCCATCGCTCGTTGAGTGACTCTGAGCCTCCTAATGAGTCCCATAGTGAACGACCACGTTTCAGATCCGTAAGTAATCACTGGCAACACACACTGGTCGAAGACTTTCGACTTGAGACACTGCGGTATATTGGACGAGAAGATATTGCGTAGTCTCCCGAACGCCGCCCAACCAAGTCTGATTCGACGATTGATCTCCTTCTCGAAGTTGGACTTACCCAGCTGGACTGTTTGTCCCAGGTATACATATTCGTCAACAACTTCGAGTGTAGAGTTTCTAACTTTCACTGTAGTTGGTATCACATGGACGTTCGACATGATCTTCGTTTTGTCCATGTTCATCTTAAGACCAACATCTTCAGAGACTCTACTGAGATCATCGAGCATAGTACTTAAGTCCTCCATGGTCTCAGCCATGACTGTACATGATGTACTCGCCATTGGTCTTAAAGCCTACAATATGCAACTGCAACACAGGTTTACACAGGCGTTAAGCATTTAACTCGGTTCTGTGTTCATGTTATTCATTATTAGATAACTCACAATCTGTACTAACGTATGCGGAATGAAATCTGCACAAAGTTTAATATTATATTAAATAAATGATATCATTATTATTTTCTTGAACATGTACGTTTTTATTATCGATTCTTAATATCGATTTTAACAAGTATTCATGCAAGATAAAAACTACTTGAATCCAAAGTGTATAACTTTAGTTTTATGATACTTTATCCATTGATGTCGAAAAAACAAATGTTAGCATTTTTCTTGCCTCTAATTTTATCTTCTGTAGGAAAACTTTTTAAACAAAAATCCTTTGCTCATTATATTTCATATTCTTGTTAATTGGTCTATTGATACTTACTTATTATGCTAAAAATATTTAATTGAAATTAGCTATAAGTCGTTCACCGTGACATCCGTTACTGAAAAAGCAGTGTTTTTTACACTTTTTGATCAAATGGCGAAGTCATATTTTCAAAGTTGTTTATTTTTATTTTCCGTGTTGATAGGCTTGCTCTTTGTTTATGTTTCGTAATGCCCATGGTTTGAGGATGTTTTTCATCAATTTTGTTGTCATATTTAGAAGTATTTCTGAGCTCCCTGTTCGATTTTGTGATTCGGGTTAACGTAATTTCCTTTATTCGAGCTCTTTCTGAAAAGTGGCTGTAGCCAAATTGTTACATTACACTAGGGTTTCTAATATCATTTATTGGAATCGAAAAGAAACAAAACAGTGTTTCAAATCTTGCCTTCTTCTAAAAAATCAGAATCATCGTCGATTTTGGCCTTAGCAAATGTGTCTTGTGGAAAATACATGCAGTTGTGCGACATTGTTCTACTCAATTGGCCATAATTTCTAAAGAAAGATGCCAAACCCGACAAAACTATCCAATTTAATTAACAATTGTATACAAATTAATTTAGCATTGAGACACAAGTTAAATTTAATTTTTTTATTTTGTTTTTACTTGTTCAAAATTTGTGCAAATTTCACTCCGCATACGTTATTTCAATAAGCTTCAGCTGTGATATAAAGTATTTAAACCCACAAACAAAAATGTAATATAATCTAAATGTAAGGTAATATTTTTCTCGCTTATCGCGATAATTATTCATGAAATAAAACTATAGAATGGATTATAGGTAACGCTAATTAATTTAAGACAAAAAACCGGCCAAGTGCGAGTCAGACTCGCGCGCAAAGGGTTCCGTACCATTATCAATTTATTATTAAAAAAATACAGTTAAATCAACCTACCTCAAAAACTATAGGAGATAATTTAATCAAACCAAAAATCGTTGATAGAGTTTATTAATGGGCATAACATATATTTTTTTCAGAATTTTATATCGCGTAGTTTAAAAAATAGAGGGGGGGGGGACACATTTTTCAGACTTTGAGAGCTGATATCTCGAAAACGATTTGCTTAAATAAAAATGTGATGTATAAACCTTCATGTCATTTTCAAAGACCTTTCTATTAATACCCCACACGCTTATGTAAAACTAAAAAAAAAATTCTATCCCTCAGTTACATGTATGGAGGGCCCCCACCCCAATGTTTTTTTTTTACAATTTAGTATCATAATCCTGTAGCGGTTCATACAACACATATTCTCACCAAATTTCGTTACTGTAGCATTTATAGTTTCCGAGTAAATCGGCTGTGACAGACGGACAGACGGACAGACGGACAGACGGACATGACGAATCTATAAGGGTTCCGTTTTTGCCATTTTGGCTACGGAACCCTAAAAAGTAAATTTAAGATTGATAAACGTACTAACGAAGGTGAGATTATTGAGATATTGAAAAACAATATCAAGTTCTCCTTGACCGCTTTATAAAAGTTGAGTATCAGTGATATTGCAAGATATTAATGCACTCCGACAGTTTGTGCTAAAAAGCCGCAAGGACGGCGGGGTGTTATAGTATTTTATGCAACAGTTGTTTAAGAGAGGTCAAAAAAGGCGAGTGGCGTAAGTAACAATTTGAGGCGAAGCCGAAAATTGTTAATAAAGACGCCACGAGTATTTTTTGACTCGGTTAAACAACGTTGCATACATTACTTTTTCTACGACTAAGGATTATATTAATCACAAATAAAACACAGTTTGGTATATGAAAACATATTTTAATTATTATACGTTGAATAGGCTTTATTTACGGTACATGTTCGATGCCCTGTCGGACATTTTAATTATTTTATCTAGAACTTACATAGTACTGGGCAGGAGAACAATTAAATTTAATTTATACGTTTAATTAATTTATGGAAATGGAGGAGCTTTTTGCAGGTATATGGTAATATTTCCCTGTTATTGTAAAAGTGCGATCAATCCGGTTCTTGGTGTTCATTATATGAACCACAAGCGTTTCCTGGGCATCAATAATATTGTTATTTTTTTTAATCTTGTAACTCTTGCCGGCGACAAGCCCCCATTATTCCAAAAATTACAGCCACCTGTAACAAGAAATAGGAATCTAGGTGTTAAAAATCCTTACAATGTAATTAAATACAATATTTGCATACACAGAATACCTATCTATGTAACATAATTAACCGAATATACTAGTGCATTAATAAAACAACAAATATGTAACTATATATTTACCTTGTTGGACAAATGATTCCGATTAGGTGCTTGCTCAATGAATTTTTTTAATTCATCGGGTAAAAAAGTTTTCGCTTTTTTTCGCCTTAAAACCTTCCGACTTTCTTTTCAATAAAGCCAGCAACTTGGCGTATTTAGATATGTCTGTCTGGTGGTATAATATATGTTGAGAGTTGCCTTGAGTTTTGAATATTCAACCCAAACCCAAAGTGAAGACGGTTTGAATAATTCTATGAGGCTTTTAAAATAGGTATGCCAATAGGACATTCTCTGAGAATGACGAAGTCTGGTGTTCGATTCGCCACGCCATGAATTTCTTGTACGACTGATCGTAAAGATGCCGCGATTTTGTAGGCAACAAAGTCTCAGTGACTGATTGTGCCGCCGTCGATATCTCTTCCGGTGTCAGAACCAAGTCCTCATCATAATCCATCTTATCTCATTATTATTCAATTTGTTTTCTTCACTTCACAGTCCAAAAAAAGATGAAAAACTAATTTTAAACAAATTTAAAGATTGCCGCACACACTGAAAATAATAGTGAAAAAACAAATGATGGAATGCAATAGACACGGTAACGTTTTTTTTTTAAACTGTCAGTTACTGCCTGCCAGTGACGATTCTAAAACACTTGCGTTTTTTTCCTTACGTTGGTAGCAATTATTTTAGATACGTTATTCTTTCAGACAATATGAATCCAGTTGTTTGTTAAGTTGTCAGGTTTGCGATTTGTTGTAAATTGAGTAGGTATCTCTGCTAGCAGTTGCATTTTAGCGACTTTATAAGCCTAGGGTGTTTTTGAAGAATAGAGTATATAGACTTTTCTGAAATTGCGTAAGTCCTGCTTTTATATTTGTTGGCGGGACTATATAAATGACAGATAAAAGTGCCGGAGTAGAAAAAATAAAATAAGTTAAGTACCTATATTATAATTATGCTAAATAATAATATTTACATATTCTTGCGAAAAACATGTGAAAAACCGTTCATTTACAAGTGCATGCAAAATAATGTGTTTAATTTATTTGTGTGTCTTTATCATTTCAGTACACCTCGCTATCCCTTAATTATAATGTTTTGACATAAAATTAATATCCTGCATTAACAATTGACAGTGGCGAACAATGTGTAAACAATAAAAACAGTAATTTCAAAAGAAAAAAAATCTGGTTAGTATAGTTAGGACTGAATTTTCTTATCTTGACCCTTTTTTTATTGGTTCTTCAAATTCAGTATTCACTCTGCAGCGTCTTTCGAACCCCTTCCAAATCAAAGTAAGTTACCTATTTATTATACCATGCCCCATAAGTTGGTCTTACAGAATCTGAAATAACGCGTCTCTTCGAGTTAGCAACCTCGATGGGTACTTTATAAGTTTGTATTAAACACGCTATGTTTGAATCAGCTGGCGAGCTAAATTCGGCTATTATAATAACTCAACTCTAATGCCTAAGTCTAGACTGCGCTACGAGCTGTTAATTAATGGCGGTAGAGCTGGCGGCACGAACTAGTTCCATTTAGTCCGTGGGCTAGTCGGTCTGAAATCAGAAAACGGTATAATTTGGGGGTACCAAGTGTTCTTTTTACAGTAGTTAGACATATTCATAAGGATGTTAAAAAAGTATGATAGATATCTCAAAGTGGTAGCTAATAGGCATACGGGCTATTTCAAGATTTCCGTTGTATGACAGGTATGGTTAAAATTAGGAGGTACAAATTTTCCTTTTCACGGCTGTTAGGTAAGCTTATAAAAACGTCAAAAATGCAAGATTGCCATTTATAAGTGCTACCTAACAAAAATGGGGGCCAATCAAAGATGGCGGATCTCAAGTTTTACAAAATCAAGTATATCTCGAGAACTATTAAATATATCTAATTACTCTCTGGAACAAAATTAAAGGCATATCTGTAAGCTTTATATTTTGCATATACGCCATATTGCTAAAACCAACCAATAATTAATTATAACCAAATTTATGAAAATTTCGTGATTTTGATTTTTTTTGTGTCATGTTATTACATAGTAGTCATGACGCTAGAAAAATTAAATATTTTTTTAAAGTTAGTTTATTTAATAAGCTTTAATTTGATGTATATAACTTGTTGGCGGTATTAAAAAAAAGACCCATAAAAAATATTTAAATGAATTGTAGTCATAATCCACCGTATACTTAGTGATTTAAGAGGCGATTTTTTTATATTTTTCAATCTTGGTTATTTGAAATAAGCACTATTATTTACGAGTGGCACTTCCATCGCCTCTTAAATCACTAAGTAAACGGTGGATTATGACTACAATAATTCATTTAAATATTTTTTATGGGTCTTTTTTTTAATACCGCCAACAAGTTATATACATCAAGTTAAAGCTTATTAAATACACTATCTTTAAAAAAATATTTAAATTTTCTAGCGTCATGACTACTATGTAAAAACACGACACAAAAAAAATGAAAATCACGAAATTTTCATAAATTTGGTTATAATTAATTATTAGTTGGTTTTAGCAATATAGTGTATATGCAAAATATAAAGCTTACAGATATGCCTTTAATTTTGTTCCAGAGAGTAATTAGATATATTTAATAGTTCTCGAGATATACTTGATTTTGTAAAACTTGAGATCCGCCATCTTTGATTGGCCCCCATTTTTGTTAGGTAGCACTTATAAATGGCAATCTTGCATTTTTGACGTTTTTATAAGCTTACCTAACAGCCGTGAAAAGGAAAATTTGTACCTCCTAATTTTAACCATACCTGTCATACAACGGAAATCTTGAAATAGCCCGTATGCCTATTAGCTACCACTTTGAGATGTCTATCATACTTTTTTAACATCCTTATGAATATGTCTAACTACTGTAAAAAGGACACTTGGTACCCCCAAATTATACCGTTTTCTAATTTCAGGCCGACTAGCCCACGGACTAATTAACCCAATTGATGTTTACTCAAAATAATAGTACCTAAACCTTCTTACAATACTGTATAGTATCACTTAGAACAAAGTAATAATTTGTAATAATAGTTATAACATGATTTAGGGTCTTCCTAAGTCAATTGACCGAGAATCGGCTCAAGCCGGTTAAAAAAAAGTTTTATGTCGATTAAGAGCGATTACGTTGATCGGGCCGGATTATATGCTCTTATGAAGTCGAATAAAGCTTTTTCAACCGACTTAAACCGCATCTATTGATTTGGGGAGACCCATTATTGTGTTAGTTTTTAGGGTTCCGTAGCCAAAATGGCAAAAACGGAACCCTTATAGATTCGTCATGTTCGTCTGTCCGTCTGTCACAGCCGATTTACTCGGAAACTATAAATGCTACAGTAACGAAATTTGGTAAGGATATGTGTTGTATAAACCGCTACAGGATTATGAAGAAAATATATGTTATGCACATTAATAAACTCTATCAACGATTTTTGGTTTGATTAAATCTCCTATAGTTTTTGAGGTGGGTTGATTTAACTGTATTTTTTAAATAATAAATTGATAATGGCACGGAACCCTTCCCGCGCGAGTCCTACTCGCACTTGGCCGGTTTTTTAGTAAAACGTCCCACTTTGTCGCTTACCATAAAGACGACATTTCCTTGTATCTTCATATGAATAAACTGACAAAGCGACTTTATGGCAAACGACAAATTGGGACGTTTTACTAAACTCACTCACAATTGTCTTCATCAGTCCAAAACACTAAATGGTGTTTTCTACAATTTTTATACACGAAGATTTTTAAAATACCTACCCAGACTAATAAAAATAATGATATACAAGTATTATTTCAAGAATCTCCGTATAATGACAATGAGACCAACTATAAAGTTGCATTGCAAGCAACGTAAAATTACAAAAGAGCAGAAAACCTGCCGAACGACGCCGGTTCAGACGACACAACGGCGCCACGCAGTTACGTCACCTAAATCTAATATTTTTTTCTCCTAATATGCATGTGTTTTTGTGTAATTATATATATGTGCCTTTGTGAATGTGTGTGTACCAATAGCTCTATAAGGTGCCCGGGAGGAATGGGATACATTTTAGAAGCATAATCCTGAACATACTTAGATACTGAAATGTCACGTGAAGTTAGCTGGATTTTGGCTAATTTCAAAGATAATGTAATTTTAATCGAAAAAGGTATTTTATTCTATTTCACTAAAAACTGTGTTTTTGATCGTGTTGTCGTTGTCAGGTAGTTTGGTTTAAAATAATCATTCACAAACATCCTAGGCACCTCCTAAGTCTTCACAAAATAATGATAAATGAAAAATGTTTGGAAGTTGTTTCTCATAATATTTTCACTAATAACATTTATTTTTTACTAGCGACCCGCCCCGGCTTCGCACGGGTACTATACCTACATAAAAACCTTTCTCTTGAATTACTCTACCTATTAAAAAAAATCTCGTCAAAATCCGTTGCGTAGTTTTAAAGATTTAAGCGTACAAAGGGACATAGGGACAGAAAAACTGACTTTATTTTATACTATGTAGTGATGTACAAAATTCATTCAAGGATATTTTTTGCCTATGTGGCCTAATGTCACATGATATTTTTTGCTTCTTTTAGACTCAGGACTAGGTACGAGGTTAAAACCATTCCCCTTCCTCGTGGACACTTTGTAATCCTTGTATTTGTATGTATATTTGTTATTCTTTAATATTAGTTTCATGAATCTCATGATGCATCCGTTTTGTAACTGTAGGTAGCTACATGTAAATTTATATTGAAATAAATACATCTGAAAAGACATTAAGTTCCCCACTTGTCTTGCTTGCGTAACTACCGCTAGAGCTTACCGAACTTAGAAAATAGTACAGTAAAATATTCCGGACATAAATAACTCAGTGCCGATGATGCTTATTTACGACACAATGGCGCCGCACCCCGTACAAAACCACTTTACTGTAATAGGACAATACTTCGTAAAGTCAACGTTCCCTAAACACAACTTTACGTAAAAGGGTGTGTCCATAATAATTAAAAGGAAAATAAATAGTACAATAGGTAGTAAATACAGCTCTCTGCATTAAGGTTAATTGCAGCGGACAGAGTGGTGATTAAGTCGAGACAATAAGAAATTCTGGCAAAAGTGGTAGTCGAAATGGGAAACTGGTAAATTATTGTTTGTTTTTCGTATTTTCAAGGTAAAGCTACCTTAATATGTGATAGAGACTCTTTTACGTAATCACTACTCTTAGGATAACGTAAGAATTGGAGCTCTATTTCATTACTAACTATAAACGTAAACTGAAATCAGAAAAATAGTCGTGTCCAGCCTTAATAACTAAAACGAATAGCGTGTCTAACCGTTTTAGACTCTACATTTGCTGCAGAACCTACTGATATCAGTATGATCTCTTCAAAAATCGTTATAACCTTTTTTTTGTAAAAGCTATTAGAATGGGTTCATTTTGCATAAGATGCTTCACTGCTTAGTTATCTGGGTCTGAATACATTACGCCTAGGCCGTCAGGAATCCTTATAATATGTTCTGACCCCGCCTTATACGTTGCGCTGTTTTCGCCCATACTTGCTTCGAAATAGACTTGATTTGTCGTAAATAAAGTAAAATCTTTTGTCATGGGTATTTTTGACATCTGTGTCACGACCAAGTCCAGTCAAGTGCAAAAATAAGTATCGAAATAATCCGCTCATAAATATGTTACGACGTTCTTATTACACAGAATTAGAGTGCACTGGGACATATTTTTGAACATTTTTGTGTACACCTTATTTTGTCTTTGACTGTCCAAAAAATAAGGGTAAAGTTGAATATTTTATTTCTTATTTGTAGAGTAGCCACTGCGTCGATCTTTAAGTTGGTGTTTCAAACATTGTACGTCATTAAAGGCTTCATGAAAACAAAAATCACGATCGTTTCCATTGTGTTACGAAAGTTTGTTAAATGAAATGGGTAACTTCGTAACACAAACGTTAAGTTTTGTTTTAAAATCCCTTTACTAGGTAAATTTTTTGCAAACGACTTTAAAGGAAAAATAATAGTCAGTATTTAATAGGAGCGCTAATTTTATGTGAGTAAATGAATATGACAAATTACGAACTGTATCAGAAATACCCATTGTAAGAAAATGGTAAATAGGTGTATTATTGCCCTACATGTAATACCGTTGTACGTTTTAATAGTCTCTAAGTAAAGTGCAACAACAGAGGAAAATTTACAAGGAAAATTTATCGAACGCACGTCTTACAAAGCTTTCATAAAATACCATTGCAGAATTTGTTTCTCCTTTTTGTAATTCGATACATATAAGTTGCCATTTCCTGTCAATGTTAGTTGACTCAGCAATGTTTTTAAATATGTATATTATAGTTAGTGGCAGACAAAGGATATGACATCGGCCACTATCTCCAATGTTTCACAACTGTAACAGTAACCTCGTGAGTTCAAGCGAATAATATGTATAAAAGAATTCGCAATTATTAAATCATATTTCAGTAGAATACTACTTCAAATCGATCGGTAGAGCCACAGAACAATATGTTTACTTATATGGAATCCTTTTTGTATGTCCGTACCCAAAATTACGTTTAAAAAAAAAATCATACATTCCCGAAAAAAACAATTGATTTTTTTCCGACATTTTCAACGCTAACTGAAGCAGAATGTGTTTAAATATAAAAACGTATGAACTTTTATTTAAACGTTTGCAGACTTTCCGAAATAACCACTAGTTTACCAAACATTATTCGAGTTGTATAAAATCCTCGTTTCCCAGAATATTCGTTTACAAAACAAAACAGGTGCTTCAAAACTACAATAAACACGTGATCAATGAACCCATTCAACGTTACAGATATTTACATAAACAGGCAAACCTAAAAACTTGGGCATTATTAACGCGTTTACTGACATAATTTGGTGTAAGGATTTTCAAAACGAATACTGGTTTATTTTCATTTGTTAATCCAAAACATTAAATTTTAAACATAAGGTTACCAGTTACCCTATAGTTTTATATGAACACTGGCTACAAATAAACTTGGAAATATATAAAAAAAGATAGATTTAAAATTAGTTTTCCATAGAACTGCGCTGAGTTTTGTTGTAACTTTCGTAGAAGTGTAAAACTTTTTTTTGTCACTCATTGCTATGGTTACGTTCTCTTGGCTAACTATTAAAATCAGTTTTAAAATGACAGTTACATGACATGAAACTTCCTTGGTGGGTCACCCACCAATCATGTAATTAGAGCGTGCTGTAGAAATTCTCCTAGCAAACTGCAACTTTTGTCCCTTGGCTGATGGGATAGAAAAACAACAAGAAAAAGAGCATTACCTACAACTCCTATAAGTTAGTGTTTCGGAGACCTCGAAATATTATATACATATAATAATTGTACGATGCGATGGTATGAAAAATCGTACGAACCCCATTTTTTTATGGAATAGGTGGCAAGCTAGCAGACGTATCGTCATCGCCCATGGAGTACCTTGATACAATATCGTCAAAAAAACCCGAATAACTAAATATGTACCTTATACCTGATGAAATTAACAAGTTAATGGTAAGGTTACGGTGTCAAGAAACGTGATGTTAGCAGATGGCGGGCAAAGTGAACGACCTTCTGAGCTCAAACGAAGTGCGGTGTATCGGTTATTTATTATCGTAAAAATGCCAGTAGCCAACCACAACATCCTTTAAACGCTCAAAGGGGCCATCATTTTATAATATTTTTTACGGAAAATATGAGATTTAATACGGACTTTGATTAGGAAAACATTCAACACCGACAATCATTTTCTTTACGCAATAGTCGTCAAATGTATAGATTGTAATAAAGCTTGGTTGCAATGTTTTATTGCAGACGACTTCCTGTGGCTACCTCCTGCATCTATAATTTAATGGTACCACAACATAGCTACACCTATTTAGTCCCAGTAGTACAAATATTTATTTCTGCACTTTGCCGGCCGCTGCGCTAAACTAAGTTGCCGCCTGCCGGCTCCGTTCAGCAGAAAAATAATATAAACACCTCGGCCGTTAAATGGGAAAGCCTCGGATCACATGTTCCTACAATTACACGTCATCCGAGACATTTCCCACTTAAACGGCTTTGGCATGTAATCTATTATTCCACAAAACACATAATGTACGAGATTTAAAATGTAAAAAAAAACATACAGTTGAATTGAGAACCTCCTCCTTTTTTTGATGTAAGTTAAAAAGCGTACGATAGCCAATTTATCCCTATATGGGACCTCTTCCAGTCTAGTTTAAAAGAAAGCATAATCAACAGGAGAGAATGCTATCTGATAAAAATAAAACAACGCAAGGACGATACCGAAATAGACAGGTAAAAATCGTACGACAAAGTGCGGCAGTGGGCAAAGTAGCCGACCTTCCGAATGTCAGACAACACACCTTGTAAAAATGCCAACGGTCGCTGCATTCGTCAGGTGTTCGTATTATCTGATAAAAAAACGCAAGGACGCCACAGACAATAATGTATTAGTAAAAAGCATTAGGCAAAAGCTGGGCATTCTCGGACTGGCGCCACATCGATCGGCTGATTCACAGCGCGCACCAAGAGCCTTATTCGACGACATTTCGACAATAAAAACAATCAAAAATACGCACACTCCTTTGGATTGTATTCCGTTGTGATAAGGCGAAAAATGTATACATATTTTTAACGTTTATCTGATATGTCCTGTTTCGCTACTGCGCGAGTTTCCTGTGAATCATTTGAACGTGGAGGTGCCAATTTCAGTCGGCTGTAGTGCCGGCCACATGCGCGGCAGGAGCGCCAGTGTGCAGTGGCCGGTGTAATACAAATGTTTTTTCCTTTAAGATAACATATGAGAACAACAAGTGCTTTGATGTGGTGTGATTTATTTTTATCATGGAGCTGACGCTGTTTGTGATAACGTTTGTGTGGTATTTAAAAAGTAAGTGTTGATGTTTATAGACAAATTATTTATTTGTATTTTTATTTTTAATTTAAACAACAAATATCATGTAATAAGCCGATATAATAAGACGCAACAAAAGCGCGCATTTTATACTGATATTGATAAACGCAAACGGTTTGGCGAATATACTTACTTAATTTAGGTTGAAAAATAAACTTTATTATCAGTGATCGGTTTTTTGGATTTTCCCGGCGGGTCCTCCTATAGTAACTTAAAAATAATCTTTAATTATATTGCCATATTTCTGTTTCATAAAGTATGCTCTGTGTGTATAATACAATAGTGTTAAATAAAATTGGGGAACCCAAAAAAACCGATCACTGTTTATTAGTGTTAAAATATTACAAAAGTTTGGATTACTACTTTGATTCTACTTTATTTGAAAACCCTTGAGCCAGTAAAACAATATTAGAATGAAGCTGAAAGTGCTAATTTGTAATTTGTTAATTGCCAATAGTAAGTGTCACCCCACGCGACGATACCTACTGAGAAGTAATTGACAGCACTGACATACATACTTTTATTTTAATAAAATGCAGGAATGTCCCATATGCTAACATGAGTATTGGTAATGTCGCAAGTAACTAAGAACTTTTAAACCTTATTGCTTTCCGCAAAAGGCTCACAAACGGTACATTGCGGTTTGTTTGTACTCGCATACAAATATGCTTAACACGTATGGCAAACCATTAAAATGTACAGTTTTATCAACTTATCATTATCAGACGATTTCAATACCGCACATGTGGTTGTGGCCGCCATAAAACGGTAGGCGTTAAACAAGGCTGAACCACTCGAAAAAAAATACATTTAAATTCAACACGGATTCCTCTACTCCTTAAACGGAATATAGATGTGCGGATTTTGATTGGATTGAGCGGCGACCCAGGGACTATTCACCCAGGCCGACTTCGCTTTATAAGTGAATGGGTGTTAATTAATGCAAATATGGAATTACATTAGTATTGTTTCGTATTAAGTTATGACTACGCGCATAAGTGATAACTTGAGTGGTTGTTAACCTTGATCTATTTCCCACTTTTTCTAGAGGATTTGAGCAGTTATCACAAACCATATCGAATTTTGTAAAATTACTAACATTGATATACGCCTGTGGTTCACGGTGCACCTATTGAGTGCATTTATCAAAGTTTCTGGTCTCGCGTTTATACTCAAGTATATCGCTAGCCTACTGATAACTTCAGTGATAATAAAAACATAATGATAAACCTCACATTTATCTAAAATGAATTAGTTATGAAACTGAAATTTTCTGGTTCAAAAGATATGACCCATTCTTTCCGCCGTTGATTATCAAACAAAATATGTTCTCATTATCAATACTCAAGTTTTGACATACTTTGTTTATTTGCAAAAGGTCACTTTTAATGAACTGCGTCAAAGTCAATGCACTGTCGTGGATAGAGTTAAGTACCTAATTTATAAAACAAAGTTTGTATGCAGAAGGGTCAGATATCTGTTTTCGACTGTACCTAAGCATTTGTAAATGTTACTATTTAAATAAAATATGTTACATTTCTGCATCTTAACATTTATTAATATTAATCTGTATAGGTAGTTATTTACAAAATGTGCCGAAATTATGAAGGTAAAACTACTAGTATTGCCCGGATAACCACAACATCAGTCACCGAAAATCCCGGTTGCTATTTTATTAAGAGGAAACTCGCAATACCTAAGTACTTAAGAAGGAACCTATTTGCCACATAATTACACATAGATGAATAAAACGTCAGAAATATAAACACATTCTATTAATATTACTTAAAAAACCTAGGAATATTATAAAATGTATGAAGCTCCACGTAGCCCTAATTTAATTTTACTAGAATGTAAACCAGCGCGTGAAAAATGTCATCGAATTCTTTGGTGATCTGTCGTAAGGGCAGAACGGCTAAATAGGCTAAAATAAAATTATATCAAAATAGTCTACTCTTTATACTCAGTACACGTTACTGAGTATATGATTACTCTTTTGTTTTGTTACATCTTATTCTGAATAAAAAAAAAATGATCGTGTAAATATTTTGTACGCGAAATAAGTGTGTATAGCATTTAGTAGGTAGTGTAGGTACTTTGTTATACAAATTGTCATTATGTGTTGTGACTGTATTCTACATTAACCATCAACTAACAAAAGTGCTAGGAAACTCTGCCAATATGACATTTAAATTACAATTTCTGCTAAAACATTCAAAATCAATATTACTTTATATTCCTGTCAACCCTGCTAAATCTCACTGACATTTTGGGTAATGTAATAAACGAATTAATTGGTCAATTATCATACTGGATGAGCAATTAGATTAGAAACGCAGTCCTTTTAGTTTCATTCTCATTTCGTATAAAGAAATCGTCTGACGCTACCTCAAGCGGTTAATTTTAATAATATTAAAATAAATTAGAACTATCTAATAAAAATTAAAGTAGGTAGGTATATGAATGCCACATTTTTAATTTGTAAAATGCTGCGACTCTGTAATTCCCGATTTATTCGTAAGTAAAATTATCAGACACAACATGAGAAATACCATAACGGAATATTAACGTATGTACCTAATAGTGGTAAGTGACCTTTTGTTTCAACGCGAACTAATTAACTTTTCGCTGTTAATCAGTGTCGAAACAGAAGGTTTACCAACTGCTCCAAAAGTGTTCACTTTAGGAACAACTTCCGCTAAACTTGGTGACCCAGTTCCAGAAGGTTTCTTCGTGAGGCATAAACCTATCGATACTCTCTAATAAGAGGCAAGCCGTCAACAACACGTATAGTAGGTATGGTAAAGTTTGTTTAGTGTTCTTTTTTTATTAGGTATATGTATCAATCTAAAATCAAAAAAGAACTTTCGGAAACCTCTAAATAATTGCAATATACACCGTGTTTTTATTGATTTCCGTTAAATTAAAGGGAAGCTTATTTAGGTCAAAATGATCAATTACTCTAACTGTTATTGAGTTATTAAAAAATAAATTTAATGACTGAACAAGTGTATTGCAACCTTTATTACATCCTAATGTTACTTATTTTGACATGTGCCGTCAGTCGCCCGAGATCTTATTTTTAAGGTTCTCTCACACTTACCATTACAATTATTATGTATAAAAACGAAAAATTTTTTTTTTAATTTTATTAACAAAAGCCGATCTATATCTGGATCCCTAACGTTTTTTGACCTATTTTTACATTCACTAACGTTTTATGTCCGAATGATCATTTGTCCTAACGCTCATATGCCATATCTTTAATTTTCCTAATATCGTATGGATGATTTTTGTTTTCCCTAATGCGTTATATCCTAATTATCATTTTCCATATCAATTATTCATCCTAACGTTATATGCAATAATAGTCATGTATCATAATTGTCAGTAAGCCTAATGATCGATAATCCTAATAATCGTATTTCCTAACTCTGTATGGCCTATTGCAGTATATATTTTTTTATTCCTTATACTTAACTATTACTAAATAATTCGCCCTGTTGTCCAAAGAATTTAAGTGAGCAATTTTGACCTGGGAACCGGTCGACGAAGCCCCGCTGCGCGGGGCTTCTATTTTCGCTCTAAGGGATAAAAGGTACCTAACGAACCTATCCAGGTTAAGGTAGGGGATGTTCAGATTATTTCTTTTTTAATGCGGGGGGCTTCGCCCCCCGAGCCCCCCTGGTGGGGGGCTTCGCCCCCCCGTCCCCCCTTTTTTGGCTTTGTAAGTATGAGGATGTGTAAACAATTGATTAAAAATACTTAAGTATTTAAAGACTACGCCATTCACTCCGCCCTAGTTTCGAAACCTAACCAATCCACGTCGGTTTTACCCTGGTTTATTACTTGAACATTTAAACGTATTTAACGTATTTTAAACGTGTATGCGCAAAATTAAGTAGGCTAAACAAGTAGTATGCCATACATTCTCGGCCAAAAAATTTTAGGATAATCGACGTTATGCGACACGACAGGCACCCCCAAATTTTATTTAGGAGCCAATATCTCTCTAAAATTTAAAAAAAAAATTGTGTAACCATTACCGACATTATGATTAAATATTGTTAGGTATGGCTATTGATCGCTAGGGCTTCTGTCTCTTAGGACAACAACATTTAGGCTAAATGACATGAGGTGAAACGTTATTAGGGATTTCGAAGAATATGGAAAATAACATTAGGGTTTTTAACAGTTATGGTAAAAAATTATTTGGGCAAGTGAGTTTTAGGACAATCATTACATTATGGAAAATGAGTGTTATTGCAACTGATCGATAGGGCTAATGCCCATTAGTGCAAAACAGTTCGGGCAAGTGATTTTAGGACAAACGATGTTAGGGATCTCGAGGGACACCCATACCAGGCAACTTCTATTAATGTTCCAAGTAACCTGTCCAATTTAACGGAAATCAATAAAAACACGGTGTATAAAAATAAGCACCGTTATTAAACTATTATTATTATATCTTATTAGTATGTGGGTAGTAATTTCAATATCAATAATATTGCGTCTAAATTCGGATACTTTAATATACAGTCAAACTGGTAGTAAAGTTATGATACAGTCAAAAACAAAATAAGGTGTACACATAAATGTTCAAAAATATGTCCCAGTGCACTCTAATTATGTGTAATAAGAACGTCGTAACATATTTATGAACGGATTATTTCGATACTTATTTTTGCACTTGACTGTAGGATACCTATCCGAATACATACCTATGTATCTAAAAACTAAGTTGAAAACGTTCATTTGAGACAGTTATATTAGTCATAGGAATTCACACAAAAAACACATTAATGAACCTATACAGATAAGATATAAATAAATCGTCATCGAAAACGACAGAACTAAGCGTAGGGTGTCTGACCCCAAATGTCTCATTAAACATCAAACTTCGTGCCGGTACATGTGGTGATTTATACTCGTAGTTATACATACGAAACCTTTGTTTAACTAAGGGCACGATATACTTTTGTCTGCGCCAAAATGATTAAGCGTTAGGTCAGTCACCCCAAGCACGCAATAAAATCTTGCGCATGCCAAAAACCGCATACTACAGAACCGATTTAGATTTGAGATTACTTTACATTACTCGATGACTGCCTTTAATATATAATTTTAGACGGAACCAAAACGTTAGGTGGTTGTTGTTTATAGTTATTGCACTAGCGACCTTTACAGCTTCTTGAGTAAATCGTAAATGATCGAATTTGACTGACATCAAATGTATTTGATTTACTTGATATTTATTTGTACTTGATACCGACAAATAAAGAATTGACATAACATGCATTTTCAGTTAAGAGCCCGTTATAGATTTGAAAGAGTAAATCGTTCATAATCAGTTAACGAATATAAATTGCAATTGATAAAGTAATTTCAACTATTGGTTTTACAAAAAAAATGTTTTGATAATTTATTTTTGCATTATTATTTTTTATGAAAATAATAATGCAAATCTCTATCTATATTATCTATTAATCTTTGGTATTTTTCCTTAAATTTGATCTAGCTAAAGACTCATTTTCCAACACATATATCGTCGGTTGACAACCAAAACTCACTAAGTAGTAAGTAGGTAACAAATATCTACTTGAAATAGAGATCGTATCTAAGTTAGGATTCAATACTGACATAAGAGGTTGCTCAGAGTACTGACAGTTTTTATAGTGAGTTTTGGTTATCAGCCGACGATATATAACACATATACCGCTTTAATATTATTTTGATTACGAAAAAGTGAACATAAGTTACCAAAAAACTAAGTACTATATTATTAAAAAAACTGAGAGTGAAAACAGAAAAATATTTAACTTATTTAGTTAGAATCGAAAGTATCTTCCCTTATATGCAGCATTGTTAGAAGGATTATTTTTAGTTACTCCAATAGAAGGATTATTTTTAGTTACTCCAATATAATATCTTATAACACAAAGCAGAGGGAATTCATAAATAAACTATACCGGACTCTAAAGCTTACAACGTATTGTTTTAGCGTCGTCAGCGGTCCGCTGCTACAGCTGCCAGGTGGAGCACACCACATCCTTCAACCACGCATTCCAAAGCACGCCGACGTGCGACCACTTCAACGGTAGTGACGTCAGCGTGACCGACTGCCCCGAGTCCACGATGTGCATCAAGCGGGTGACCACGCAGGACATCGGGCCAGATCGTAAGGGTTTATCACTACATTGGTACTTTAACAGAGTCGGTAGTTGGGCGCACTATATCCTCCTTCAAAGCACGCCGACGTGCGACCACTTCAACAGTAGCGACATCAGCGTGACAGACTGCCCCGAGTCCACGATGTGCATCAAGCGGGTGACCACGCAGGACATCGGGCCAGATCGTAAGGGTTTATCACTACATTGCTACTTTAACAGAGTCGGTAGTTGGGCGCACTACATCCTCCTTCAAAGCACGTCGACGTGCGACCACTTCAACGGTAGCGACGTCAGCGTGACAGACTGTCCCGAGTCCACGATGTGCATCAAGCGGGTGACCACGCAGGACATCGGACCAGATCGTAAGGGTTTATCACTCACTTCATTGCTACTTTAACAGAACCGGTAGTTTGGTGCACTACATCCTCCTTCAAAGCACCTCGACATGTGGCCACTTCAACGGCAGTAACACTACCCGGAGTCCGCCATGTGCGTCAAGCGAGTGACCATTCAGGACTTTGGACCATATCGTAAGGATTTATCACTGCGTTGCTACTTTAACAGAGCTGTATGAGCGATGCGAGATGCGAGCACATACAACAACGCAGTGAAGACATTCCTAAGCACGTCGAGGTGCCATCACTTCCCGAATCTTCCGGAATCAACTTCACAATGTCTCATAGAAAATATGTTGCCGATAAGTTACCGAAGATAATGCTATAGATATTTATATATTCAAAGTAGGTATAACGAATAATCCTAGTAAGAAAATGTGACCAAACAGGAATATCAAAACCTGGAGACACTAGGATGTTTTCTGAATTTCAAATAAGAAAATAACGCATAAAAGTTAAACAATGTCAAACACATCACAAAAAAACATTGCCGAAATCGAGAATAGGTACCTAAACCGCAAGTACTGCAATAAAGTCCGTGCTGCAAAATAACTATGTAGGTACTAAAAACGTACGAATAATTACATTATTAATAAAATATCTTTTTAGGTTACCGTGATAATTTTATTATTCCAGTGTAAATATTGTTCGGGAAACTAGTTTGGATTTAAGTAAATAATAACATTGTTAAAATATTAATTAGCTATATTATTTATTATATACCTAGGTAGGCAAAAATCGACATTATCCTGTTGATCGTCTTATCATATTATTGGACTAATTTAGTTTGACCTTGATTTTGTTTACGAAATTGTGCCATTTTTGTGTGCCTACATTTTTAATTATTCAAGTATTTGAATGATAGTGATATAATATCGTCGATTGTAATATGAATGAATGTAACCACCAAAATGACGAAATTGAGTTAAGTATACCGTTCGACTGCAAATTTCCTGCTCTATCGAACGGTGTATATAAAATATTGATATCTAGAAAAAAATGTCGAATACGTTAACACAAACTTTGCCATTTTATTAGGTTTCTACGTTTTTTATTAACGTATGTAAAGGTTTCCAAAAATCTTAGACAATATTTTAACGTAAGTACGAATTTGTAAGTACAAAACATGTCTTTCCTAATGTACTCACCATATTTTTATAAACGTCACTGCTGTAAGCGCCGTCTGCATTGTATGGTTCATAAGCAATTCGGTTTCAATTTGTGAGTTACACTAAATTCCGAAATCCACTTTTGATGATTTTCATTGATTTGTTAACGTATCTCCAATTTTTTTTGAAAATATTTAACGTAAGCACCAGCCGTTTCCTGAACTATAAGTGTGGTCGCAGTTAGTAATTGTCTATCAAATAGACCTCTCAAAAATAAAACAAACAAGATAAACATCATTTCAATACGATAATTAACTAAAAAGATACAACATTCTTTATAAATGTCCATTTCGTTTTTTGGCCCTCCTGAAAAGTCGTCATTTGGTGGTTACATTAATTCATATTACAACTGACGATATATTGAATAGGTACACTAAGTGATTCAATATTGAGGTACATTACATAAATAGATTTTTCTTAACTAGTGCGAAAAAGTAAACTTTGCACACGTTTCGCGTGCGTAAATTACTCTTTGTAAGGCACTTGTTATGAAAAAAGTCGTTCGATACGCGTGTAAAAACTACTTTTGCACTCGTATGCTCAATCTTAAAATCTTCAGTAGTTGTGTATCTCTTTTTTCATTTGTCATGCCTACAGTCAAAGACAAAATAAGGTGTACACAAAAATGTTCAAAAATATGACCCAGTGCACTATAATTCTGTGTAATAAGAACATCGTAACATATTTATGAGCGGATTCTTTCGATACTTATTTTTGCACTAAACTGTACATTTTTAATTAATTCAGGTAGGTATTTGAATGTTAGTGATATAATATATTGGACATATAATATATGTTACACTAAGTTATTCAATATTGAGGTATTGACGTTTTAAATTTTTAAGTTTTAAATTGCATGCTCAATCATAAAATCTTCAGTAGTTGTGTATCTCGTCATTTGTAATGCCTGACACATTCTGGAATATTTTGAGAGATACAAATGTTAGTCAACCGTTAGATTCGCAAGGTCTATAATTTCTTCAAACATTTAGTATTCAATTATATGTACCTAATAGGTATTTAGATGGTTTTTTATTTTCCAGTTTCGTCGAGAAGCGTCAGACGCGGCTGTGCCCCGCAAACCACCGACGGTATGCAAGAAAAAGTCGGAAGACATTGGGTGCCCGTGAAGAAAATCTACGAGGTATACGAAGAGGGCTGCATTGACGACCCTAGCAATGAGCACAAATTAACTAAGACCATGTTGTGTTACTGTAGGGGAGACCTTTGTAATAGTGGCGCGAAGATATCTATAACAATTACTTTACTAACATTAGGAACGATATTCCTATTTATTCCGGTTACATAATGCATAGCATGCGTAGTTTATCGGTGTATTTATTTTAAAACGCAGGGCACTACATACTAATATTTTGTGGCAGGTGTAGTGTATACAATAGCATCTGTGGACTAGATTGGTGCTTTGTAGTTCGTTCTGCTTTTATCATTTCTCATTGTATACTATCAGCATTAGCATACTAGTTAGAAAACGATAAAAACATAACAACTATAGTCTATAAGATTATTGGTACAGTCGACTCCAAAAATATATTATGATTTAGATTCTTGTGCCATGGGCAAACGTTTAAGAATGTAGGTATACATATTTTTAAAAGTGGCTGTATCTTAATAGGTAAATAAGTAATCACACGTAGCTTTTTACTTTCAGACTAATATATGTGGATTAAGTAAGGTCAGATGTTTATGTTTAGTTAGCTAGAAACAATTTTAACAAAGTGTTTCGTCATCTACCCCATCGATAAGTCGATATTAAGCTATAGTGTAACTTGCACAGGAATCCCTTTTAAGAAGAATATC
The DNA here is from genome assembly GCA_025490895.1 of Thaumatotibia leucotreta. Classification (NCBI taxonomy): domain Eukaryota; kingdom Metazoa; phylum Arthropoda; class Insecta; order Lepidoptera; family Tortricidae; genus Thaumatotibia; species Thaumatotibia leucotreta. Next base: position 28,207 of record JALPQI010001511.1, read on the forward strand.
ATAATCTAGAAAAGCTTAATATGTTTTTAAAATAATAAAATACTTTCAGGAGACAATAAAAATATAAAAAATACTGAATGGATTCCATATAATAATGACTAAAATGAAGATCGATAAATAGAAGTAATTTATATTTTAGAAATCTATTGACTACGGGTAAGGGATTTTCCTGTGTAAATAGTTTTAAAACTAAAAGTATGAAATACTAAAGTAAGACCAAAAGTATATTCGTTCAAAGAACACACAAAGTAAGTGTAAATAAACATAGTTAAATGAGTTATCAATGTTAAAAGTGAATAACTTACCCCCTTATTCATAAACGTCTCCTAACTTAACAAGCTGCTAAGTATTGTTTGTCCCTTTCCGTATTAAATGCATATTGATAAGATTGAAAGGGACAACCAATACTTTGCAGCTTGTCAAGGTGCGTCCAAACCAAAAGGGCATTCGCTGTTCTATCCCCCGTTCTACGAAATCAACCAATCACGTTTTGTGTAGCGATTGAATTTCGTAGAGTGGGGGGTTAGAACAGCGAATGCCCTTTGGTTTGAACGCACCTTTAGGAGACGTTTATGAAAAAGGTGGTAATATAATCAACGCTTTGCAGCAGATGTTTATCTTTATGCCTGTTGCCTGTACTTCGCATCTTGTAATGTCAAAAAATCTTTTGCTAATAAGTCAACTAGTAAAAATAATGTTAGCTATTAGTTAAGTTTTATTCTTCATATTACAGAATAAATTGTATGGAATATAACTCAAAGTCCTTGGTTTCGTGCATATCTAGATAATTACTAAAATGTGATAATAGGAGTGTGGACTGTAATAGCGTGACTAGCATGAGAATAACTTTATTTGAAAAATTTGGGCTGGAAAAAGAAAACTACAAGAGTAACTCGCGGGAAAAATAAAACTACAAGAGTAAATTCAAGGATGTTGGAACTTGTGCTCTCACTATCTTTGGCAATAGAGTTTATGTTCAGATATTTCTGCGCCAGTTTATGCATCAAATGTCAAATGTAGTCTATTATTGACTAAAACAGAGATGAGAATCTAGTAAGGAAATTTAAGGCTGTATATGTATACACAAATAATAATTGAGTTATAATTTAGCATAGCTGCAGCCTGTACACAACCAGGGATTGGTAACATTCCTAGTATTCCTACTATCGCATTTAATACTATACTAACCGATACCTAGTTGTAAATAAATACCAAAGGCTAGTGTCTTAATATTAAATTGTATAAGAATAATATTAAACGTTTAAAGCAAATTATTCGTTTTTTATTATTTTAACGGCAATATCGCTACCATACCTTGTAATACTTATTTAATTACATCCTTCATTTAACATACATTACTGTATGTTTTGTGGTATTAAATGGATTTCGGTTGCCACAAGATATCTTGGGTAGCCTATAAGAAGATAACATGGGAATACCCTTCCATGGTATGCATATGCAATATGAACACCATCAAAGTCAACTCATCACTTGTTATCCTTATTGCAACCAATACAAAGTGCTTGAATGTTATTATTAAAACGAGCAATTATTTTATAAATCTATCCATCTATATTTATTTCGAGGATCTCAGAAATGGCTAGGTTGTCAATTAAATTTGCTATTCTAAGGTTAATCGTGGACAAACTACCTATCAAGTTTGGTGTTATCTCTAGAATCGCCCGCATCGCATCGAATCGCATCTAGGTAGCTCAGGTGCTAGGCAATTAACCGCGTTGGTTATTCACTCAGTCGGTAAGTCCGATCGTGGTTGAAATAGTCCGACGTGTTTGCCAACCGCAAGTTCCCATAGTAAAAAGTAAAGCGTACCCTTCTACTTCTTGATTAGTCTATATTAGGCACCCGAGCCTAAGTATCACCGCAATCATTACTGATCTATTCTGATCGCTACTCACTACAGCTCCCGGTCTAGTTCTACAAATTCAAACATCTGCAGTTGTTTTTGATTTCGAGAGACCAAATCTCATCCAACTGTAAAATGTGTCCGCCTAAGTTTAGGTAGGTAAAGGGTTATGTTATGTTTAGGAGGGACACTCGGTCAGAATCGAGCGGGGTTTCGAGCATTTGATGTGCTCATTCACCCCATTTCTCGTTGCTGCACCAGCTGCATCATAGTGCTACTACAGGTTAATGTCGCGGCTGCGTTCCCCCATAATTTCCTTCTAGCCTCCTTGTTGCTTAGGTAAAGTGTACTCACATTAGCGTGGTTCTCGACGAGGCACAGGAACACGACGTCCTCCCGCAGCAGTCGGACGGCTCCGTGCAGCGGCTGCGGCGTCTTACTCTTCAGCATGCGGTACAGCAGCGCTGATGACATGTGCGCGAAGTCCTCGCCTGCCAAATGTGTTAGAATTAGCCTTTCAAATTCAAAGTCTTTATTTTCAAAACTATAATTTATGTACATAGATTAAATCTAACTAATCTACTTAACCTAACCTATATCTAAGATTGGCCCTTGTGGCATTGTACCGAGGATGCTGGCGGCATTTCCTCGCTGTATCGCAATACTGATGCGTTGTGCGAGGAAGTCGCCAGCTCTTCGGTCTTTAGTTACATCAACCAGACGTTTCGCGATCTCAGCAAACAATTTGCGTGCGCTGGGGCCCCAAGAACAGTTTCTACGCCAAACGTACAAAATCGTACTCTTTGCCGAGGCCCTTATAATTCAAATCATTTATTTCGGAAATTTTAATTCCATACAAGTGTTATAAAACTTATCGTTATGATTAGTAGATGGTTTTAAGTAAAAACTAGGTTAACTAAAGGCGCCTGGGCACCCGCACTACAGGCGCGTGCAGTTGAACGTAGCGTTGCGAGTCCCAGCGCTGGGCTAGTGCTCAGGACGCTGTTCGAACTGTGAAGACTGCGATTGAGAAGGGACGCACATCGTTTCCTCACGATGGTAAAAAAACAGTCCGTGTGCGCCTCTGCAAACATGGTCGACGCACTACAATATCAGCCCGAACAACATTCTGAACGCGTCATTAAGGCTTTGATGCTGTGAATTTTCATACAAAACTGGGAAGCTGGCGGGTAAAAAAAGGTTAAATGCAGGCTATTTATTAAAGATGGGCTGCCCATGTGATTTTACATGGACGAGTCCAGTAGGCTCATACTGTTTTCCTTCATTGTAAAGCACTAGTAAATAACAAATGGTATTTCGTATGTAAGTTTTTTGAACGTAACACGGCGTGATAGCCGTGCATTTCGGTCGGCCACAAGCGTTTGTTATTTAATATTATTTTGTATTTAAACATTTTTCCTACCAAGTATGATGTATGCATCACGGTCAATAAGTGGGTTACAAATTCAAGTAATTAAAAGCCCTCTGAACTCTCGTTAGTAATATCGCAGTCGCACTCCTTGACGCAAACACAATGTACGATTTCTAAGCTAACTAAAAAGTAGAAGTATTACTCTTTATTGTATAACACAAATATTATATGAGATTTACAAGAGGACAAGGCACTCTCATCCAGTTAACCTCTGAATAGATGAGAGAGAAGAGAACCTAAACAGCCACATTTGGGCAAAACTGGATATGGATGTGAATATTTATACTAATTTAATACTTTTATTATACCTGTGAGATCATCCCAGTGAGCAGAAATAAGTCCAGAACAATGTTCTTTAAGGGCTGATGCTCCAATCTCATCGGCGGCGGAGTAGAACTTTACGCAAGTTCTGCAAGTAATGAAACAAGTATTGTAACCAGAGATTGGTACCTGTTTTTTTGAAAAACCTCGAAATTGTCCAATATTTTAAAATGTTTTTTACTCTTTATATAGTACTCTAAACTTTATGTACCTAACAGCACCATATTTTCTAAATTACTCCATTAATAAATAATTTATTAAAAAAAAAACGAAACTGAACAAAATTAGTGAATTTCTTTTGTATGGAGAAAAAACCAGTATCCAATCCGTGATTGCAATTTCTAACAATATTTATTTGGTAGGGGGTAGAGTAAGAGGCATCTAAAATTTTAAAATGATGTTGGTAACTATAATTATGTTTAAATCTTACTCAGAAATGTTATAATTTACAGTCGATTTTGAGTTAATTCTTGTCTAAACTTGTTAAACAACATCTATTTTAATTCACCTCTTTACTGCAAGGAATCAGACCATAACAATATGTGAGTTTATTGTAAAAGTAGCAAAAGGTCCCACTTTACCATAAGACCAGAATTTGCTTGTATCTCTATTTGAATTATCTGTCTAAGCTTCCAGGTTTCTTATGGTAAGGAACAGTGTAACCTTTGACTTAAAAGTTTGAGTTTAGAATAACTACAAATAACTTTATTATACTACAAATAAATATCTTATTGAAATAAGATGTAAGCACTGTATACTAATTGTCAGTAGAATATACAAAAAATGTAAACAAACCTCAAAACTTTACCAGACTCCCATAAGAACAATGGTGCAGTTATCCAATAAACCCTTACCTAACTCCTACGCTGGCTATAAGGGCCTGTTCACACTTCCCCACCAAGCCACTGAGCTTGAAGTTTGCTGCAGATTTCATCAGCTGAAGTGCAAACATGTCTCCCCTAGTTAGGTCCACCACATCAGTGTAGAGCCATTTAAGCAGAGCTGCACCTACATCATCTGGGAGCACAGACCAATCTGAAATGTGTAATATTACTGGGTGAGTCATAATGATAGCATGTCATAGGAAATAAGGAAAATTATCAGATTTATAAATGAATATAAGAGATCCATATTTGGAGAAACTAGATTATATTACAGTTTAATCATAGTGACTAACTGTACAAATAATATACTAAGAATACATGTAATCAAATCTTCAAAAGCGGATAAATAAATAATCAAACTTACCCAACTCTTGCAAGTCTTTCAAAGCTTCTTCATTCCAATCATCGGATCGGGCACATAATACGAACTTATGACCAGGCATAGACTTGCTTTGTAGCTTTATCTGTATGTCCGAATAGGTTTCCCTGCCGTAGAGAGTCGCTACGGTCATGAGCAGCCGCGCTACGAAGCTCGTCTCGCTCAAGTCACCGGCGGACGCCGCCGCAAGAGTATACTTGCGTTCCACCTCTGCACAGTGGCTCTGCAGCTTGCTGTACTCCTCCTTCAGCAGCGCCAAGTGCTGCTGAAGCTTTGTCACCTCGCTCGACGCTGCGCAAACAAACATAGTCGCAGTTACAGTTAGTCGCTACACCGCCCACCATTGCAAAACAACTATCAAACTTCAGCGCAGGTGACTCTCGATTTTGTTAAAAGCTACTCACCCATGACGAGGCTTTGTTGACGCTTATCACCGCAGGAAGCGTACTACACTTTTTACTATAGTTCTTTATCAATATAAAAAAGATTAAATGCTAATTGGAAATTGACAAATTGACAATACCAAAGCAAAAACTTAAATGTCAAACGCGAAAATGTTGATTCGTTCTACGTTGATTTTCGAAAGCTTAACGCGGCCTGAATTACTCAAATTTAATTTGAAACATCAAAACCATACTATATTTTAATTTTATTTTCAAATCAAGATAATCATCAGATTGAGTAGTTTCAAGAATATTGATGTAACTGAACTATGTTAAAAGTTATCAAAACTGCTTTATTTGTCTAGTAAATTGCACACTGCGTGGAAAGGAAACTGTTCTTTTTTTATTTTCTCATGCCTGGAATCTAGGGTATTTATCCAGAATATTAGGTTTAAGAAAAAAATTAAGGTGATCAATCCTGTTTTCTCGTTTTAAAGTAAATAAAGGTATCCATACTAATGGAGCTTTACCAGTTTGTAATCAGGGTATATTTTCACAAACGTATACCGTTTGTGAAAATAATTTTATCATCCATGGGGGTATCATGTCTTCATAACTCGACAGATGTCGCCTTGTCTCCAAAAATATTCAGATAACCTTCAAGTGATTTTTGTCAATTCAATTGATAACAAGTTCAGAGTACGGCCTATCTTCCAGAAAGTCTAAGTTGTCGTCTTCGGAGTGACATATATTTACTTAAAAATGAATTCTGTTAATAGGCTTTTAAGTTTGAGCTCTGCAATTCCGAAGAATGCAAGGTATTTTCCGTTGTTGCTCATGTCCAGTGGCCCGGTTTATATTTGGAACATCTGTGTATAGTGAAAGTTATTTTTATAGATTGATCAGTACTAATGGAGCAAAGCTGAACGCTGAAGATGGCTGGTTGTCGAAGCTGTTGGTTCGGAAGATTGAGCCTACGAAGGAGTCTCACAGTCGTATGCTAAGTGACAAGGAGATTGTATATGCGCTTCATACGCACAACATCAGACCGGACTGTGTAGATAAATATTTGAAGAACTAGTACGTATACATTACCTATCTTACATAAGTAAGAGTAGTAACGAAGAAATAGCGGCGTTATGCAACATTCTGCAAATAGAACATACTTAACGTATTATTAGATCAGCGGCGCCGATAACGCACTAAATTGTTTACCATTACGTTATCAATAGATCCTTGACCTCTACGGTCTCATATCACATAGCTACACCATGTAACAAACCATGTAGCTATAATCTTTTTACAAGTCAATTAATGTTGAATATAAATTTTGAACATGTAGTCAATTGTTTCAGTTTACAAACAAATGCTACCTATGTCTATTTTTAGAGAGTATGGTTTCAAAAGAAAAAAAAAGTTTTGTGCTTGAATGTTATGATATTCCAGGTTAATAAGATTATAATTTGACTGCCTGAATTTACATTTAAATCATTTAAATGCAATTAAGCACTTCTCTAAAAGTTTGTACAACTTAATTATTAGTTACTAAATATGTGACTTACAAGTTTCTTATTTTGTTATAAATTTTTATAATGATATTAAATGCAATTATTGATCGTTTATTTACAATATAAGGTTTTATAGATTGTGGGCTTTCTTAATTCTGTGAAACAATTGACACAAATATTGATAGTGGAACAAAAAAATGGTAACAAAATATGAAAATTAAACAGTTATTTACGAATCTGTCTTAATCTTGTAAAAAACTTTTTGAGATATTTTTTTTTCCATGTGTCTCATTATGAGATTATGACCCATTATATGGGCCCTAAAAATATGTTACTGCCTTTATTGAGTGTTCAAAACATTTGACATCATACTTTCATGTATTTGTAAATTTGTTCAAATATTTTACCAGTTATTATGTTATTTATAGTTTTAGGCTTTCTTAATAAAAGATTATAAATCGAAATGGGTACCTATTAGATTGTATACTGGTACGCCATTATATTCACTACATGGAATGATGCTTAAATAATCTGTACTGTATTTTAGCAAAACATCATCAGAGTTTGTACACTCACGCAAGGCGGAGCTAGGATGCGAATTGGTGGGATCATGGACAGTGTCTGTTGGAGACATGGACCAGGCACTGCACCTGTGGCGTTATGTTGGAGGCTTCGAGAAGATAGACAAAGCAAAGATTTTATTCAAGGAATCACCTGTAAGTACACAGAAAGAATTTTTTACACAGTTCAAATTATACTTACAGGTACTTGATGTCTGAAGAATTTATAATCCTAGATAATGATTTATCAGTGTTGATTTGGTACAATCAGCAGCATAAATAATTTTTAGTAAAGAAGTGACAGGGAAATCATACAAAAGTTAAAGCAAAATGCCATCTTTCATCTGATTTTGATATTTTACATTCTATTCAAATGAAATTGTTATATTTTGGTTTCATATAAAAAAAAATGTGCTATACTTACTGAATTCTTATAATTATTTAAATCCATCCTCAGGCAGAAGTGGGACCTATATACTAAAAATACTCATTATTATGTAGTTCAGCAAATTAAATACACCATAATTGATGCAGGTAGTAAGAGCTTCTGAGCAGGAGGATCATCATTCATTTCATTCAAAATTAAACTATCATCATCATCATCATCATTTCAAGCCACAAATCCAATGCTGAGCCACCAGCATGCAGCAGAGTCCTGCTACTTTCACCAGTTAAAATGTGCTACATCCAAATTTAAAATGAGGAAACAAAACAAACATTTTTTTTATTTCGCTTTATTGATACCCAGGAATACTCAGCCCTGGAAAAAGAGCGCGGTGGCTACGTCCGCTCGAGGCACTTGCAGTACTTACTCGCCTTCAGCTTCTGGCCCTCAGGAGAGCCCCGAGAGCCAAACAACATCTATGAAATACGGTCTTACAGGTAATCCAGATGAACAATTTACTTATGACAGAGTTATTTATTTGATGGAGATTAATCACGATTGTGCCTTGGCAATCCTCACATGATTTCCACCCAGAATCATGAGTTTTTCCATTTTGATTGAGATATTGATGTCAATCGATTTTGATTGGTTTTAAAAAGCGGACAACCATAAAAATTTTAATTCATGATGAGTGAGATGCGACTTGAGATTGTAGATATCACGAACTTTTACGACCCTAAAGGTGGGTTTACACCAAACTTCTACGAAATTCGTGTTTTCGTAGAGTGGGGAATAGAATGAGCATTCGCTCGTTTGTAAACCCACCTTAAGGATCGCAAAAGTTCGTGATACCTACAATCTGCAGTCTTATCCACAAGCAATTTCAGTCTCATCCCACTCAATAGTTTTTTTTTCTCAAACATGCAATGAAATATTGTCTTTACGTTCCTTAGAATAGACTCGGAAGTATCGCTGTTAGGGCGCAGTAACTCACTGGGATGGAAATGGAATTTCATAACACTTTTCAGGCCTAGGCCTGCAAAGTAACTTTTTTTGTTTAATTTCGACAACATTGTCATTTTTTTTTTTTTGTTTTTCTTTGTATGTTTGAGAAAAGCACTATACATGCCTCGGCGTGTAAACGGATTCCCGGCCTCGTTACCTATCCTATATACCAACTTGGCCGGAAATCCTCATTTTCCCGGCGTCTGAATGTACTATTACATTTTAACAGCCTAAAGCCGGGCACCATGATCGAGTGGGGCAACAACTCGCTCGTTTGTAAACCCACCTTAAGGATCGCAAAAGTTCGTGATACCTACAATCTGCAGTCTTATCCACAAGCAATTTCAGTCTCATCCCACTCAATAGTTTTTTTTCTCAAACATGCAATGAAATATTGTCTTTACGTTCCTTAAAATAGACTCGGAAGTATCGCTTTTAGCGCACAGTAACTCACTGGGATTAAAATGGAATTTCATAACACTTTTCAGGCCTAGGCCTGCAAAGTAACTTTTTTAATTTCGACAACATTGTCATTATTTTTTTTGTATTTCTTTGTATGTTTGAGAAAAGCACTATACAGGGCTCGGCGTGTAAACGGATTCCCGGCCTCGTTACCTATCCTATATACCAACTTGGCCGGAAATCCTCATTCTCCCGGCCTCTGATGTAATGTACTATTACATTTTAACAGCCTAAAGCCGGGCACCATGATCGAGTGGGGCAACAACTGGGCCCGCGGGCTGTCCTACAGGCGCGCGCAGAACGAGGCCTTCGCTGGATACTTCTCGCAGATCGGCAGGCTTTACAATGTCCATCACATTTGGTGTAAGTTGAAAATTTGCTATTTTTATTTGATCAAGTATAATCGTCATCAGAAGATACATGTGGGCTGCCACGCCGCTGTGCCTGTGCCGCTAGCTGACGCGGATTACCCGGACGGAATAGACGCTCGTCTAACAGGCCACAGCCAAGTTGCCAATCGGGTCAAAATTATTTTCGTTGTCTCGTTTCATACCACTCTGTCACTGCTTTTAATTGCTGTTTGACTCAGTATATAAAAAAATCCGGTGCACTTGTATTTCTTTTTCACGCTGGATTTTAATCCATACATCAGAAATTGAAAACAAGACATCATCTCATACAAAAACCACCACTGCGTCACGTTTTTTAGGGACACAAAATAAGACAACGAAAAGAATCAGTCACTCACAATCACTAACGCTCAGTAGCGTATCGTAGTTTTCTCTTTCTTATTAGTGCGACGTGATCCCAACGCGATCATTGGTACGAGTCGGGGATCGAACTCACGACCGTAACTGTAGCACTTATTATCGTATGATCTAAATTTCTAGATTTTTACCTAAAGAGACGATTAATACTCAAATTTTAAGTTGTATTTAGTTACGGTCTGTATTTAGTCAGACGACGTAATTTGTTACGGTTTGTCGAACATAGCTATAGCTTCAGAAAGCGTATGTTCTGTGCGAAGCAATTAGTAATTCAAAGTAAATTGTTAACCTCCTGTTGCAGTCAAGCATACAAGGTATTAATCAATTGAATTTGTACCATCAGTGTAAAACAGGCTATGAATACAGGTATAGTTTTTAACCCTCTACTGAATACGACACACAAAAATGTGCATTCCAAATTAGACAATAATAGTAACCGTTATAATGACGGGACCAGATCCTGAATTACATCGATTCATATTGCATTATTTAGTACGGAATTGGTACTATTTGGTACCTTTTGTAAAAAAAATTACCTCTTCCATTTCAAAGTTATATTTGAAATAGTCTGGTCCCGCCATTACAACGTTATAATGGCGGAACCAGGTCCTGAATTCTGTCGATTCATATTGCATTATTTAGTAATGAATTGGTACTATTTGGTACCTGTTGTAAAAAAAATAGTAGTAACCTCTTCCATTTCAAAATTATATTTCAAATAGTCTGGCGGACCAGACTATTTCAAATATAATTTTGAAATGGAAGAGGTACAAATTTTTTACAACAGGTACCAAATAGTACTAATTCAGTACTAAATAATGCAATATCGAATCGAAAAGCTCGATCGAATTCAGGATCTGGTCCCGCCATTATAACGGTTACCAATAATAACCCCCTTATTCATAAATGTTTGCCATTGATTTAGAATATATAAGTGGATCCCCAAACAGCTCAAAAAAATGGCCCCAAAAAATGGGCTGCAGAAGTAAATATTGCGGTCCTTTTGCTCCGCTATTCAGTTCTGACAGTTGACATTTGGTCACCTTACATGGCATCATTATTCCTTAAACATAAAAAGTTTCTACTATTTTGCGGTGTTGTTCGCAAATTTGACACTTATTGCTCACTTCACAAAGTTTCTTATTCTTTGAGTTTTTTTTATTATAGTTTATTGTAAGTGAGCGTTATTAGCTTCGACTGAAACATGATAGAAATGACTTTTAGTGCCACTTTTCTTGGTTTTTTTGTTCTGCTCTGTGCGTCCATTTATTATTTAATGTCATTGATGTTTGCTAACTTAACAAGCCGCTAATAATTGTTTGTCCCTTTCGGTCTTAACAATGTGTCCATAAGAGAAAAAAGGACAAACAATTATTAGCGGCTTGTTAAGTTAGCAAACGTTTATGAATGAGGGGGTATGTCTATTGACTGATCTATAGAGTTCTGTAGAGTTGTGTGTGGGATATATGGCTTTGTTTGCATTAAAGGGTTCAATGTAGATAAAAAACAGTGTGTTTTTAAATGAATTTATTAACGACATAATGTAGGATGAACCAAACCCTTTAATTATTGATTATTGACTGGATGGTGTATTCAACCTGGAGCCTTTATTAGTTTAGTTACAATTTTTTTTTATTTAGCTCTTGACGGCTCTATTCTGTGATATTAAGGTCGAAAACTAAAAGATCATGTTTTTTGCTAACTTTATTTGCAGTTCCTGGTAAATTCCCAATATTACTATAATCATGTCACTTACCTTTTAGGATTATTTGCCGCCTTACTGTGTTGGTTAAGTTGTCGCCATCAATAAAATTATTTCGGAGCGGCCACGGTGCTCAAAAAAATCTGAACACTCATTCTAACGCTGTGACAATAGAGCCAATATTTTTGGCTTTGCCAATCACTAAAGCTTAGTAGCGTAGCGTGTCGTAGTTTTCCCTCTCTGTCACTCTTTCATATTAGTGCGACAAAAACAGTTAGCTGCCTTTCGTTTGCGATTGACGATTAAGCGTTAGCGATTGGCAACTTCTCTAAGCACCCTGATCAGATATTTCTGAGTACCCTCCGCTCCGATGTATTGGATGGCGACTGCATAATGTACATCAGTTTCGGTAGGATGCACCAAACCACCTGTCAGCGCTAAGTCGTTTGCTAAAATTTATTATGTAGAAAATTTCATATTAACCCTTTGACCATTTGACAGCTCTGTTAAAGCATTCAATTTCGAACCTTACGTATTTATAAATTGAATTGATTTTGTTTTTTATATGACGGAAAATATGTTGCCATTACCTATTAAAGGATTAATCGGCTGGGTAATGAATAATCGGCGTGTATGGTTGGTTGGTGCAATTTCGTCTATGGGCATGGGCAGTCGACGTTAAGAGCTTATACCGAAACTTTAATACGTTCTCCCCGGTACTGTTTCATGTTGTGCTAATACTATGTTCATCGAAATCCCATAGCACTCCTATGCCAATGACCAACGACATACATGTGTGACCGTAACACCCCTATGCCGGCAACACAACACTTGTTGTCAAAAATATTCTTATTTCTATAAGATTGGCATAGGAATAAGAATTTGATCACTTCTAGTGGCATAGGAATATTGGTTATTCTGATCACGTATGTGTCGTTACTCATTAGCATAGGATTATGATGCTCACACACGTTGTGTCACCGGCGTCGAACGTGTTAATATCGACAAGAGTATTCATAATTACTTAATTACACGTATCCCCAGGCTACAAGGACCTGCAGGCGCGCAGAGAGACACGCGACCGCACGTGGCGCAACCCCGGCTGGGACGAGTGCGTAGCCTACACGGTCCCGCTCATCCGCGAGATGCACTGCCGCATCCTGGAGCCCACCGAGTTCTCGCCCACGCAGTAAACCAGCAATGTACAGAGGCCCTACCGCGAACCACGAACGAAGTGTTGCCTGTCTCGCACTCGTGATTTCGTACGTAAGTGTGACAGGGAGGGGACACTTCGTTCGAGGTAGGGCATCAGTTACACACGACGATCGGGCCGGAGATTTAGAAATGTGCATGCCCCAGTAACTACGTACGGTCGCCATCAGATATATGGGAGCGACCAGGGTACTTACAAATATCTGAGCAAGCCTCTGTTATGGCATGGCATGATCAGATATTTTTGAAAATCGGGGGCGCTACAACATATCTGATGGCGACTGTACAGAGATTTTTAGCTTTTGGACGCTAATGACTGATATTATGCGTACCACAGGTTCAACGCCCAAGACCGATTAATACATCATAGTCCACGCTCCACAGAGCAGTATAGACTAGACAATCTAGACATATGCGGTGTCTAAAGTTCAAATTCATGTTTGTCACTTGTAATGTGGGGTCTGAGACATATTTTGTATTTGACATGATATTGAAATGGGTAAATGCATTAAATCAGTATGTAACTTATTCATATTGATTCCGGGATGAAAATATCTACAATAAAATATTTGATGTTATAAACATATCATAATAGTTATATGCATCTTGTTGACGCCTTTCCAGCTCAAAATAGTATTTTATTTCTCCGGCAAAAATACATGTTTCTAAATCTTTGGATACTTACCAACAGCTATTTTGATAAACTGTAGTTTCAGTCTTACTAATACTATTTGCATTAGAAGTACTAGAAGGAAAAATCAAATATTATATAAGTGAGAGTGTGACTAATCTAATAAATAAGCAACTCATAGTTGTCGAGAAAATCACAGACAAGTATGGATCTTTTTAGAGCTCGATCTTGTTCCATTTTCATTATGCATTTCAGACCTTTACCGAGCCTGGCTAGTCTTGATTATGTTGTAAATACTCGTGAAATTTGGACCCGTCTATTTCAAAATACGCAATTGCTCCAAATACAGTTCTAATGTTGTTTATTCTGTGTAAATATTCGAAAAGTCGAACTGACTAAAAATCGATACCTGAAGTAATGAAATTATGGGTCAGGAATAAGGAAAGCAGTTTGCATTTTATTTTTATAAGATATCAATTATATTTAAGTGCAATTACTTGTTTAAACTGTAAATGAAATATTTGCTCTTTATTTACTCTAAGCACAATTACTTTTTAGACGATAGAAACAAACCTTTTTTGTATGTTTATCTAAGCCATTATGTAAAATATTATTTGTCAATATTATTAAAGTCTTTTTGACGAGTCAATTGTTTCTTATACATTTTTTATTCTACCTTTTATTTTTGTGTCTGTTTGTGCATACGCCAACACGGTTTACGTGACTCGTAAACACTTGTTGTGGCCCTTATTACAATGAGCGTAAAGTTCATGAATGTGCAGTAAACCGTGTTGACTATTGCAGTGTAGAAACTTGAAAGAAAAGGAATAAAAATAAGTACACAGTTTAATTTCTTTCTATTATTTTTTATTTTCAGTTTGATTTTTTCATTAATAAGATTATATTACAATATAATAATAATTATAATGATAATAATTATTAATACTACAAGTCGATTGTGTTATTTAAATATATAACAAAAAATAAAATGAAAACAACAACGGCAAACGCCGGCCGCGGCCGGGGCAGCCTTGTCTCACCTCTGTCAATATTGCTAACTACCTATCGGTGATAAGATAAACGACTATACAATGGTAAAATATAAAAAAATCATTTTGTTACAATGTACATAATAATACGTGATCGCTAACTACGAGTTTGGTACTTCTATATCGTAATATTTAGTAATTTGTCGAAAGTCGTGAGGGTTGAAGGATGATAACATCTAATTTGAGAACAGCTAAGGGTGGGAAGTTGAACAGGAAAGAGCCTAAGCGACTAGACTCACGCCTTCCGCCGATGCAGCAACTATTCTGCGACTTGACATTTGTCATGTAAATAAATAATAATAAATTGATTGTCAATATCGACTATAAAACGTCCTTGTCGCATGGCACTTCGGCTGAGCACTAACAGCGAGCCACTACGTCACTAACGATTGCCGGCCTACTGCACCAAAGCGAAAATACAGCTTCTTACAGTTCAATTCCGGTGTGCTTTGTTCCAAATGTGTTCGCGACTATAATCGCGTTCTAAGACGACCTAGCGTCCCTAAATGTCTTGCGAATGGAAAGCAGGGGGCCATGGAATGGCTGTGCATTGGATTGGTTATTTGCTTTCGTTAAGTTATGAACGGGTGCTAATTTCGGCGTGACTCTTAAAGAAGTTCGTCCAGAATCCATCTCTAAATACATTTCACCAATATTGGCTTAAGTTTTAAAGAGAGTCAGGATGACGAGTGGAATAAGGCTGTTTCTAGAGATTATTGTCATTTACTTGGTCAGTTCAGGAGGGGAAGCCAGAAGGTTTTTGAAGTAAGGTACCCAACGCCCCTAATAATTACTCGATCCACAAGTTTATGGCGTTGAGCAAAGAAATTTAATCAAATTGCAAGTTTTCGTCAATCATTCTATGAATTCAATATCTACTTGGCTTTTGTTTGATTTGAATTTCCTAATTAATTATTAATAAAATAATACAATTAGTTGACGCCATGTGATGTTTACAAGCGACGTGGGAAGAAAATATATTTCGATATATTTAAAATATCATAAACTAAATTTGGATGTTTATGACTAAAATCGGCATTAAATTAATTCTATCAATCGTCTATACATACATGACTGGTAAGCTTAGTTGACAATACAATAGTTATTAAGAAACTAAATAAAGAAAATAGCACTAGAGCGAGCCGCTCGGCTCGTCGTCTCCACAATATAATGTACAGAACACGCGCACCTTACAAAAGTAACCAACTATGTATAATAGTTACACATATATTATTGTTCTCTATATACAAAACGCCGAGCCCTCTGCCACTACGGTAAGGCAAACGCGTGCTTGCGCAGTAAAAACTTCGTATAAATACTTTATTATATTTACAAACTCAATCGGCAGTCGGTTACACTATTCTTTGCTGAGCACCTGCGTTTTTGTAACGTTTTAATAAAGCATTAAACAATTAAAATCTAATAAAGCGAACGCGATGCCAGTCGCACCGTCACAAAGATCACTAGATATAAACTAACTCAGGCAAAAGCATATCAGTTCAAACGTTAAAGAATTTAACTTACAATAAATTACATGCAAAAATTGTTCCTAAAGTAAAAACTAATGATATGAATATTATAATTTTGACTATCTAATGTTTGTTGTGTTGTGTTTCCGTTCGTTGGCTCGGGCGGGGCTCGGGCGGCCGGCGGCCGTCACTACTTCTACTCTGCCTTCCTACACTTCAAGCGTAGCTTCCAATCAATCCACTCTCCGACTACAATCTTCGCCTTAAAATATTACTTCACGTGATCACGGTATTTTTCGAAATCGATCCGGCTACCCTTCAGAGTAACGAGATTCAAAAATTACCTAAATCACCATGTGAACTTAGTAAACTACATATCATACAAGTAGGTCAGGAGTACTAAGTTTTTAGTTTAATCATGCCCTCTACTAGGCCGGGCTCCGTTGATCCGACGCATTAAAAAATATTGCTTTCTGTAGATGGACGGTCTAATCGTATCCTAGTAAAATTGATTTCGAGAAACCAGTATTAATTTTCTTACGACTAAGAGATCGTTATAGGTATATTCCGAATGTTTTCACAAAATGGAGTGAATATTGAGCCGCCTGCGGAGGTCGATATCACATATCGCACATGTATCACTGGAGCTCTCCTCGCCGAACAGTAGTGACACCGCGCCCGGGAGACCAACGGATCCAAGCCCTACTGCGTAAAATGTCTAATATAAAAGCGTTTCATTCTCACACCACTGCACAATTTAAATATCAGCATTCTGTCGGCACACGCACGCGGCCCCGGCGAGGTAAACACATACATCACCGATGTACAGTGTACGACAACTTTACACTATTAGAAACCGAGTAGCGTGGAACATTACATATGCTATAAACTAGTGTTAGAATAAACGGATCGTCCTATCGAGCCGGAGCCGCGCAATCGCAGTTATTAAGATATAATTATTTAATTATGGAGTGCATAAACTTAAATAATGTAGTATAGGAAATGCCCTCCCGAACCACCCACGAATACTGCGGCACATTTACAATTGGAAGACATAACAAAAAACATCATAATCACAAACAAAGCGTGGCCAATGTTGCCAAATAACAGTGTAACAATTTGGAATCGCCATTTCTATACATAAATATAATTTCCGTCTTTCCTAGGGAGGGCTGGACAGTCTCAGTAATTAAATGGGGACACGAATCTACTATGCTCTTGCCAAAACGCCAATGCCGTCGCGGACTAACTACCGCCAATAAAACTAGAAATAAAAATAATAACTGACCGACGCGAGAATTTGGCAACGAAATGTCGAATCATATCATACCGCCGTAAAGCGACGGCGGGGGTGATACGGTCCGACGCATAGACAATAATGGCAACAAGATACCTGGTCGCTCGTGGCAAAAGCATGGAGGGGATGGTGAGGTTAGAGCGAGCCGGCGGGGAAGGAGGCGGAGGAGTTGGAGTGCGCCAGCGACAGCATGGAGCCCGACAGCGACTGCTCCTCGTCGAACCCGTCTCGGCTGCCTTCCGCGATCGCCATCGCGCTGTGGGTACAACAATGTCTATTATTCAGCTATTCCACTTGACTGGGTTTTGAATTACATTAAGCATTTTCATTTACAATCACTGCTTTTTACAGTACATAATAGGCTACTTGCCCATTTTTCAAGTTTGTCGTATATTATTAATCAATATCAGATTAACGGAAAAAAAAAATTTTTTTCACGACCTAAAAAACCGCAAAACTAACTTAAAATTTAAACTTTCGATACCGCGCGAAAACGATACCAGCCATGTTAATGCTTAGATTATCTGTGGTGTGACGTCACTCAAACCGAAAACAAACATTTGACATGTCACTTATGTTATGTCAATGTCACAGCAAAGCTACATGCCTACATGTCCATGGCGAACTTCACTCGTATAAGATTCGACATGAAGTTAGTTTAAGATCCTATGACGTCACATCATGGCCGACACCGTTTTCAGAGTACGAAATAAAAAAAATAAAACAAACTTATCAATAAAAAATATGTACCCATCAAACACTTTTAATACATCGTAATCGAAAAATATTGATCTTTTCAATACTACAGAAAATAATAATTTTTTGCACTAAACTTGATAGGAGTCAAGTAGCCTATTCTGTGACCCTAGTGAAAAAGAATAGAATAGAATTAAAAAAGGTATAACTCCCCGGCCATTTTGGAAAACGATGTAAACCTGCCACGGTGCTCAAAAATATCTGTTCTTAGTTAGGAGTTGCCAACGATGTCTACCAAGACATCCAAAAATGTATGCATCTCTCACGGGATTCGTGTAATAAAAGACCGCCAAGTTACAGCCGTTGAAACGCTCGGAGAAATGCCCTTGACAATTCTATGATCATATTCATATTAGGTCCTAAACTGAATCACAGCAAATTTTGGTAGTCCCCCAGTGAATGAGAGCCATAATAGCCATGAACATGGTATCGGTATCAGCACGGTATCGGTACCTGAAGCCGAGCCGCGCGGACTCGTTGTCGAAGTGGTCGAGCTCGCGCTCGTGGCGCTCGTGCAGCATGCGCGTGCGCTCGGCTCGCTCCGCCAGGAACTGCGCGCTCTCCATCTCCATCTAAACACAATCGTGAGCGTTAAAAGAAATCCTGATAAACCTAATAATTCCAAATCTGAACTTGTTTGGGCAATAGGAGAAGCCGTTTGTCCAGCAGTGGACTAAGATAGGCTGACGATCGGTGGAGTGTATAGAAGGTCATATAAAGATAGGTGCATAGAAAAAGGAATCGCGTTCTATTCGAGCGTCTCGTGTGCCGGAATAGTACATTACTACCGAGGCCGGGAAGTGACTGGTTGCCGGCCGAATATATGTAGACGGCCGAGCGAAGCGAGGCCGGATAGTATTCGGACGGCAACCCGTCACTTCATGGCCGAGGTATGTATAATGCTTTTCTCAAACATGCAATGAAATGAAACAAAAAAATTAAGTCAACTACATAACTAAGTATTTGAAACATAACAAAAGTCAAATACGACACCGACACCTCATTTTTTTTTTAAGATTGACCTGTTTGAAAGTTGCAAATTTTAATTTAAAAAAGCGGTATTAGACGACGCGGTCGGTTGGGTCCAATTAATCGCATGCAGTGATCGGGGCCGACGGATCGCGCCGTATAATACTGCTTTTTAAATATTATTTTGAGTAGTTATTGTACATTTATTTTAAATGATATAATTTAAAGACCTAATTATAACTGCAAAAATTTGCCAATCATTTTTTTTAATACTAATATTACTTACAGATAATTATTGGCTAAAAGCCAAGATGCCAGGTCACAACCCTATGTCAAATGAAAATTAAAAAAGAGGTACTTGCCGGCCTAGGCCGGCAACGAGGTACTTCCCGGCCACTTTTTAGGCACGTAACTACAACATTTCATTGCATGTTTGAGAAAATATTTTTTTCTTATAGTTTTCTCGTACGCGGATCCACGTTCCGGCATACAAGGGATTAAGGAATGCAAAATGACGTACCAAAACCGGCAAAAATGTTTTTGGTAATTTTGTATGGACTGTCTACTCTAGTGCCTACCCAAGTTTGTACCGACTGCACGCTTGTACTGCTGACTACGTGTGTGATATCAGGATGCTTAGCCAAGTTGCCAATCGCTAGAGCTTGGTAGCGTATCATAGCTTTCCCTCTCTGTCACTCTTGCATATTAGTGCGACAAAGACAGTTAGCTGCCTTTCGCTTACGATTGACGTTTAAGCGCTAGCGATTGGCAACTTGGCTAAGCACCCTGATGCGACAGTACCTTCTGCTCCAACAGCGCGCGTCGTACCGCGACACGTTCCTCGAGCTCGCGACGCTCGCGGTTGCGCTGCGCCTCGGCCTGCATCTTGCTCTTGCTCTGGTAGGCCGTCAGCATGTCCAGCATTATTGTGAACAATGACGCACATTTGTCCGATCTCTGGTGATGTCTGATGCGACAGTACCTTCTGCTCCAGCAGCGCGCGTCGTACCGCGACACGTTCCTCGAGCTCGCGACGCTCGCGGTTGCGCTGCGCCTCGGCCTGCATCTTGCTCTTGCTCTGGTAGGCCGTCAGCATGTCCATATTATTGCGAACAATGACGCACATTTGTCCGATCTCTGGTGATGTCTGATGCGACAGTACCTTCTGCTCCAGCAGCGCGCGTCGTACCGCGACACGTTCCTCGAGCTCGCGACGCTCGCGGTTGCGCTGCGCCTCGGCCTGCATCTTGCTCTTGCTCTGGTAGGCCGTCAGCATGTCCATATTATTGCGAACAATGACGCACATTCGTCCGATCTCTGGTGATGTCTGATGCGACAGTACCTTCTGCTCCAGCAGCGCGCGTCGTACCGCGACACGTTCCTCGAGCTCGCGACGCTCGCGGTTGCGCTGCGCCTCGGCCTGCATCTTGCTCTTGCTCTGGTAGGCCGTCAGCATGTCCAGCATTATTGCGAACAATGACGCACATTTGTCCGATCTCTGGTGATGTCTGATGCGACAGTACCTTCTGCTCCAGCAGCGCGCGTCGTACCGCGACACGTTCCTCGAGCTCGCGACGCTCGCGGTTGCGCTGCGCCTCGGCTTGCATCTTGCTCTTGCTCTGGTAGGCCGTCAGCATGTCCAGCTCGTGCTCCAACTGCATTTTTAACTGCTCGCACTCCATCTGAAAAGGGAAACGTACTCTGTAAGACCTATGGAGTCTACCGCCACAATATAACTACTAAGTCTAAGGCTGGTTTTAGTGTCACGCGGACCAGCGCAGACCGCCCGCGCGGAGCAATATGTAAGACCGTCCGCACGGATACCTACCTACGCGTCAGTCTGAAACGCGCCATTTGCTCAATACACATTACTCCGCGGGGAGAGATCCGCGCGGGCGGGTCCACGTGACACTGAAACCAGCCTAAAGGCTGAGTAGACGCTCGAGCGGGGCGTCCATGTTAAGCAAATGTAAACGTATGCGCGTGGCCGGAGTACACGCTCTCAAAATCCCTTGGACGCTGGACAGGCCGCTGCCCGCCCCGCCCGACGCCCCGCTCGACGCGACCAACTCAGGGCTAAGACTAAATATAACTCGCACTGTAATACATACGAAGTCATATATGGCTACTTAGGCTTTCAATTCTAGTGACTACTATTAGGGTTCAAATATAATAGTAGATTGTACAACAAGGGCATAAAGTGACCCATTTTTACACGTGTCACGTCCATGAGTTCCATGTTTTAAATCGACACGAGTTACAAATTTTCTTTTTACACGTGTCTCGTACGACATTTTTTAGTACAGATGGCCTTCCGAAATTTTGGACCTGACGTAAAATGACCCACTTCTCGTACTAGAGCCTAAAAAGGCACCATCTGTACTAAAAATTAAATTTTATAATTTATAATATCCCACAAAATCGATATGTTACTCGTATCATGGTCAGACAAAAATCTTGGAAACCATGGCAACCGCTGCACGTGAAATCCGACTAAATACTTGCATGTGGATGAAGTGTGTCAAAAGTGCGTATCAAAATAACAAAATAGCGATTCCATTTCCAGGATTGAAAAGACACATTTCACGGGAAATGTTTTTCTCGGGTGAGATGGACTTCTTTCCACTATTGGGTACCAACTATAGAATAGAATAGTAATATTTATTCAGGCAACACATCATAATATAGGTATGCGAAGAAGACATTTTAGTAAAAATCAAACTTATAAACTATGAAAAGAACACAAGTCAAAGAGCTACAGATGTGAAGCTGAAATGGTCTTCACTCAGCAATGCAGCTGACACGATGAGCGATGTCAACGGCGCTGGTATTCTGTGGAGCCAGCGAGGTGTGCAGGACAGCACAATGCGCCACCACCAGTGTATGTTATGTGTTAGTAAATTGAGAAATATACATAGGTACATAAAAACGTGGGTACTTAACATTTATATATTTAGATGTAAGAGAGGGTAGCGTTGATTCTTCGGTGTGACCCGATAGCGCAAGACATGGACTTACGGTTCCACTCGTTACCTACTTAAGAAAAGAAGCTATACAGAATGATGCCCACAGGCAGCAACACCTTGTTGGGCCAAAAGGTATGTTTTTAGCTTGGACTTGAACCGACTAACCGTAATGCTGTCCTAAAGTGGCGGCGGAAGGTTGTTCCAGCACTTCGTAGCAGCATAACGGAAACTGCCACGAAATGCAGCGGTATTGTGCCGTGGGCAAATCATTGGTGATCACTATAACATTGGAGTTACGTAAAGAAACGAAATCCTTACCATCTGGCTCTCGTCTAGCCGCACCGTCTGCTTCTGCAGCATCTCGCTGATGCTCTGATCGTACTGCTCGCCCAGCAGTACTAGCTTGCGTCGCTTCTCGTCTTTTAGCGACTTTATCACTTCTTTTTGTTGTTCCTGGAAATACAAAGTAACATTAACACTAATAACTAATAGCATCAGTGGCCATTTTCACTTCTAGGGACACCCAATTAGCTTAACTCTCACAAAAAAGTTAACTTCGATGTTAGCTTTGTAACGACAATTAAGCATTAAATATTTACGTAAATCCACTTTATTAGTGTTTTTATATTACATATAAGCGTATTCTTTCTGGATTAAATGATAAAAAAAATATTTTTGTTAATATTTAATGCTTAATTGTCGTTACAAAGCTGACATCGAATCGAAGTTAACTTTTTTGTGAGAGTTAAGCTAATTGGGTGCACCTAGAAGTGAAAATGCTCCAGTACGTTTTGTTTTTTTGAAATTTTACTCGTTCATTGCTATATCCTACAGTTGACGTTATCGGTTAATAAAAGTAAAAAAAAAACGGTTTTTTTTTCAGATGATATTAGAGACTGCATTGAAAAAAAAATCTGTATAATGTAAACAGTGTTTGAGTGTTGCATATGATACTTTTTCATAAGAATAATTATATTTTAGTGGTGGTGACAGCATATGGTCCACGATTATCTAACAAACAAAACAGTGTTATTATAATATTGTGGGAAAACCATAAGAGTATTGTTAATACGGAATACCATAGACATGTTAAAATGCATACTTTTTAAATAGTGCTGAAGATATACTGAATTCATACCTTGGCTGTCATTTGTAAAATTTGCGCTTTGAGTGCCTTATACTGACGCGTCTGGATCTTGCATGTCTCTCTGAACTGCTTTCGGATTTGCATTTCTTTTTGCTGTAAAAGAAAATGATATTTATAGTTAGTGAAAATGCAATATCAATAACAGGTACTTAAGGATTAATTATATTTATAAAATGTATGCAGCACTGATTATGATGCCTTATCACCAAAAACATCTTAAGCGGATGTGTGTGATATCCTCAATCATCGTGCTTTTCCGCCAAAGATTAGCATTACTGACAAGAAGTGATCGGCGGGTAATAAACAAATCCACATAAATAATCTCTTGAGGCCAAGAAGGAGAAAGGCATGAAGACCAGGAAATACGGAAACAACCATTAGAAACTGGTGGCGCAATGGCAAGGTGGAAGGACAGAAAGCGAGAGCCCATTGTGGTGTCCCGATCGCATACGCACCACAGTAGCAGAGTCTTTCGCAGTTGATTTTTTCTATGTTAAGCACATCTGTTACGACATTGTGGGATTATTCGCATTGTAAAAAAGTAACACCAACATCAATTTGTTTAATTATAAAACAAATTGGTGTTTTCTAATCATGAATTGATTACAGCGCCCTCTATAGCAAATACAACGCAACGGAGAGTTGTCGAGTTTGCGGACGATTGTGGTAGACAAACGTCTTTGAGTGGCTTAAGGTTGTAGTACCTTCGAAACATTAAGTACAGATGTCGCTAGTGATTAGCTTCACAATACCATTGACTAAATTCGCTGTGATCGACAGAAGGTCGTCTGGAGTAATTGGAAGCACGTTGGACCGGCAATCCAGAGGAAGCGGGTTCAAATCCCGTGACAACCAGAGTCTTTCGCAGTTGATTTTTTCTATGGTAAGCACATCTGTTACGACATTAGAGCTCTACTGTTTCCGATGTTCTCTTGGTGGCTGGAGTCAGATCCAGATGGCGTAATATGGTCAGAATATTGATGGATGGAGGTTAGGACCCTCAGACTGCACAGTGATTCCGGCCGTAGGCCATAAATCGAAAAAGGTCATGATCGTATCCCGGTCTAAAAAGTATGTAAAATGATTCACTAATAGACAATCTGTCAAATACTATAAATATGACAATAATATATTGTAATTGTCATGTCCATTTGTGCAACGAAAGTGATAACATCTCAACCCTCATTAGCGGTGCAGTTCTAACGCCTTTACTTTATCACTTTGTTATCGTGTATTATTATTACTATTTGTTAATTAACACGTGGTGAAATTATGGATATCCAAGAAGAAGGTATGTACTTTATTTTGCAATATGTTTTATGTCCATATATGTGTGTTTGAATTTTATACAAATTTTCTACGGGAGGTCTATCGTTTCGTGAAAAAATTTCTTAACTACGAATTCAATTAGAGTTATACTTTGATGCCGTCCTATGCCGCACTACTGACATACCTCATTTTAAAGCTCAAAGTGTCCTTAATAAGGGCTGTAAGTTTCATAGCCGTCTGTAGCCGTCTGTGGGAGTTATGGGGTTTTAACGAATAAGTGGCGTTGGTCAAGAAAATCACGATTTTTTTCTAACTTGTTTATGTCTTTGTTTTAGGTACTATTTTGAGATATGCTGTTTCAAGACATACCATTTTTGATATATGGCAGTCCAAACAAGGCACTCAAAAAGAAAAATGTGATCATGTTTTGGGTACTTTGACTGGAATGTCACCTCTTTCCGAGAATAGTGAAAATATTGATATGAAGATTTTAAGTGACAAAATTACCAATTTATGCAAACGATTGTCGTGTAATTGGAAAAAGACCTATTATAGTAAACCTAAATTTCAAATTTCTGTCCACAAAGTTTTAATTCACGGTGCTGATATTATAAAGCACAGTTTGTTGTCCATAGGGGAGCTTTCTGAAGAAGCAGCTGAAGCGAGTAACAAACACATTAAAGCATTTCGACTTCAGCATACACGAAAGATGAATCGCGTTTTGACAAACACAGACTTGATTAACAGGCTTCTTCTTCACTCAGATCCACTTATATCGAGTTTAAGAAAGTTACCCTCAAAAAAAATGAGTGTTTTATCAAAATCTGTATTAGAATTGTTATCTTTAGATAAGTGAGTTTAATGCTTTTCTGTTATTTGTTTTATACGATAGTATGTACATGTATTTGTTTTTTGCACTATAAATTATATGTTTTTTTATATTATTTTCTGTTTTATTTGATATTTCCTAACATCCAGCAACACTTATTTCCACTCTTTATCCGATGGTCATCGCGTATAATATTAATTAAATTCAATGTCCAAAACAACATTACTGCAAGGCATTTCTAGACGTATTTTTCAACTATTTATTCACAAAAATGTTTTAAATTTCATTTTACATATTTATTTTATGGTATTTTAATGTTTTAAATAGAAAAAAACCTGTATTTCGCAATAAAGGTATTTATGGCCGCCCTTGTATGGGAGCGGAATCACTGTGGACTGGAGGAACACAATTGATGGGGGATGACACGTGCATTGATAAAGGGTGTTTTCATGCGATATATTTATGCGCTTTAACTGTGCATTAATTCATTACCATCATCACTTTATTTGCCGTTTTATAAATGCAAACAGGATTATTATGACAAAATAGCAGATATACATGCGTCTGCTACAAGGTAACAGAAAATGACTACTATTTATCCTCTAGCCACTCAGAAGCATATAAAAGGTCTCCTCAAACAGAAGAATTTTTTTTCTAATCTCTACACTATGAATTCAGAATTCACTGGTGAATTTTATTGTCTGGGCGGCAGGAGGTTATACGCAGTTCGTCAATAATCCGTGAATAGTAATGACTCGTTTATCAGCACGAAAATGGCATTGGATTGGTCATAATTATTCTCAGGAAGCCTAACAACTATATTTATGTCCAAAGTGCAAGCGGAAGCGTGGTCGCCCTAAATTCACTCGGCGCCGATCCGTGGAGCTAGGGGTGGGATGAGGTGACCCAAACTGCCACGACCGAAACCAGTGGAAGAAAATGATTCGAACCCTACACCCCAACAGAGGCTAACAGGACGGAAAAAGACTCGATTGGTGCGACAGAATAATCGCACGGAAGTATACTAAAAGACACGTATGAGCTATGTACCTTGAGGCTCTTAGGTTGCTGCTTCAGTTGCAGCGCGTGCTTCTTGCGCAGCTCGTGCTCGTGCCGCCATGTACTCGCGCTGGTTGGCAGCTCCGTGGCGTGCTGGTTGCTAACTATGTACCTTGAGGCTCTTAGGTTGCTGCTTCAGTTGCAGCGCGTGCTTCTTGCGCAGCTCGTGCTCGTGCCGCCATGTACTCGCGCTGGTTGGCAGCTCCGTGGCGTGCTGGTTGCTAACTATGTACCTTGAGGCTCTTAGGTTGCTGCTTCAGTTGCAGCGCGTGCTTCTTGCGCAGCTCGTGCTCGTGCCGCCATGTACTCGCGCTGGTTGGCAGCTCCGTGGCGTGCTGGTTGCTAACTATGTACCTTGAGGCTCTTAGGTTGCTGCTTCAGTTGCAGCGCGTGCTTCTTGCGCAGCTCGTGCTCGGCGCGCGCCATGTACTCGCGCTGGTTGGCAGCTCCGTGGCGTGCTGGTTGCTAACTATGTACCTTGAGGCTCTTAGGTTGCTGCTTCAGTTGCAGCGCGTGCTTCTTGCGCAGCTCGTGCTCGTGCCGCCATGTACTCGCGCTGGTTGGCAGCTCCGTGGCGTGCTGGTTGCTAACTATGTACCTTGAGGCTCTTAGGTTGCTGCTTCAGTTGCAGCGCGTGCTTCTTGCGCAGCTCGTGCTCGGCGCGCGCCATGTACTCGCGCTGGTTGCCAGCTCCGTGGCGTGCTGGTTGCTAACTATGTACCTTGAGGCTCTTAGGTTGCTGCTTCAGTTGCAGCGCGTGCTTCTTGCGCAGCTCGTGCTCGGCGCGCGCCATGTACTCGCGCTGGTTGCCAGCTCCGTGGCGTGCTGGTTGCTAACTATGTACCTTGAGGCTCTTAGGTTGCTGCTTCAGTTGCAGCGCGTGCTTCTTGCGCAGCTCGTGCTCGGCGCGCGCCATGTACTCGCGCTGGTTGGCCAGCTCCGTGGCGTGCTGGTTGCTTAGCTGTTCCTCCCTGCCGATAGCAATAGGGTTTATACCTTATTCATAAACGTCTCCTAACATGCGAGCCGATATTTAGTATCGTTTACCCTTTTCCGCCTTATATAAATATTGATAAAACGGAAAGGGACAACTATACGTTGACACTGACAAACTGGTTTACCACACTATACGTAAATATTAACTTATCACCAATCACCATACCCCGTAATCGATCCGGTAAATCTGTAGCAAATGTGCGTCAGGGTTGTCACTACTACGAATACAAAACACCGCGGCAACAGTATTCAATGCTCTATCGATCTTCAAAATAAATTATCACATTTTTGTTATTTGTTGCACTCAAATTGCTTCGCCTTCTTGCGTAAATCCATTTTAAACTCAAAAATATATCTTAACTACCGTCAATGGTAAATAATTTAAATATGTATAATTTTGAAATGTCTTTATTTATTATTGTTTGTTATTAACTCAGCTTCTTTTAAAATATTGTTTAATGCCGTATCATCATCATCATCTCAGCCATAAGACGTCCACTGCTGAACATAGGCCTCCCCTCTGGACCTCCACATGTACCGGTTAGATGCGACCTGCATCCAGCGTGTCCCGGCGACCTTCATAAGGTCGTCTGTCCATCTTGTGGGTGGACGTCCTACGCTGCGTTTGCCTAGCCGTGGTCTCCACTCGAGCACTTTTCGACCCCATCGACCATCTGCTCTGCGTGCAATGTGGCCTGCCCATTGCCACTTCAGCTTACTAATCCGGAGGGCTATGTCAGTAACTTTAGTTCGCCTACGGATCTCCTCATTTCTGATTCGATCACGCAGAGAAACTCCGAGCATAGCCCTCTCCATAGCTCTTTGAGCGACTCTGAGCCGTAAATTAATGCCGTAGCCGTAGCATAATCCAGATTGTTTTTTAAAATCGTCTTTTATTTGTGGTAGTTTTCCCGTTAAATTAAGCCTAGATCTGGAAAGCTTTTATTCTGTGACATTTTCACTAACCGTACGTTTTGGATTTTGTTATTTATGGAATAATACTGCTTATGTTAATATTAATCATACGTGCAGTAGAGTAAGTAAATTCATCATCGTAATCGCCAACCCTGACACTGTCAAATGCTATGGTTTTGCTACATCCGTTGCGAGGTATGCTTATCACTGCGCAATTTAAACGCCGGGGCTTTGGGGAGCACGCGGTAATAACGGTTTGGATACGATGCGCATTAGTGTTGTAGCACGTTTATTTAATATATTATCCGTCTCAACGACAGCCCTCGCAGCTCTGTCATTAAACTAATTAAAATTAACATGGATATTTGACGGTTCGTGTGCGGTTGTAAGGTTCAGTTTTGTTTGTAGGTGTGTAGTAGGGATGTCATGAATGTCGCGTGTGTCAGTGTCACATTCGCGAATGCGAATATTCAGAATGCGAATGTGCGAATGCGAATATCGCTGAAATGCATTAAAAACACAAATGATTAATTATTAAATTTACCAATTGTACGATACAGTTGTTGTTACAACGTTCATCGTGTCAATAATAAAAATTTGACAAGGGCAGGTTATATTAAAAAAAAAAAGTAATTTCGGTGCTTTCTCGCCCATAAGGATTGCGAAATTCTAAATGAATCACGTCGTACAAATTTGAGTCGGCAAGTAGCGGCCAGAGCGGTCGACGCGGGCGGGACAAGCAGTGACTTGCTCATATTCGCATTCCCAAAACATTCGCATCGTTTGAAGCGAATGCGAATATCAAGGCGAATGTTTAAAACAATGCGAATCATTCGCATATGCGAATGCGAACGCGAATATTCGTGACATCTCTGGTGTGTAGGTACAGATATATGATACATTTGTAAGGGAGTGGATTTTCTCTACGTAAGTGGAGGTGTCAATGGTACCTGAGCGCGTGCACGCCCTTCTGCTGGCGGTACTCGAGCTCTTGCGTCTTCTCGTGATGCCGCAGCAGCATCGCGTGCGCCTGGTCTAGTTGCTGTTGTCGCTTGTTCAGCTCCTGTAAACAAACGAGAGGTCGTTAATACCGCATTTTCATCACACTTGCTGTCTAAGCGCGCCATTGCTTGCGCGCGCAGCGGGAGTAATAGAAAAGTGAAAGTCCCTAGGGAGTAATAGAAATGTCAGTACGTCATTTAATAATATTATGTCTTAAAACTTATTTTTTGGTTGGCAAGTGTGATGAAAAACATTGTATGCATCACGGTCGGTAAGCGGAATACTAACTCGAGTCATAAAAGCCCTCCGCCTAACGGTGTCGGGCTTCTAACACTCTCGTTAGTAATTCCGTACTTACCTCCGTTGATGCACAATGTACTATTACGTTCAGCCGAAATGAATCGGGAAGTGGGCAGAACGAGTGTGTGAACTTGATACGTCTCACGTCACTGCCATTGTCACTCGGAATGGACAGCGGACCGACACTTCCCAAAATGGCGGATTTTGTGCGGAAGTCATAGGACCGGGATAGGCTTTTTACATTCAGCTCCGTCACTCAATATTCGTTTAGCGCCTGGAGAATGACGTGCGTTATTGAAGGCGAACAAAATGCCATTCGAATGGAGCAATGAGATCAAAAGGGCATTCTTACAACTACTGGTAACGGAAAATGTATTGCTGAAACTTTGAAGCGAAGCGAGCGGCAGGGTAGTACCTAATCTAGTAATTGGAGTTCGAGGCCAACGAAACTACGACAGATGCGTTATTGTCAAATCCGTCAAAGTCTCTTATGTCATTGTCAAATAAAGTTTTCAGGTTTCCACAACCTTTTTGTTATTTAATTTATTTATTTAAAATAATTCCTAATAAAAAAATTATATACCTGTGTAATGTTTGTACGCCTTTTTGTTTAATATGGCTGTCACAACTAGGATTTTCTTAAAAACACGTAAATACCTAAAAACTTTTCTTTTCTCTTAACTAACATTGATATAACAAAATTTTCTTGTAAAGAATTTAAAATGATAAGAGCCAACGTTTCAAAGCCTATTTTAAAAAGAAGTTGAATTACCAGTGAACACATACGATAGCGTGCCATATTTGTTAAGACAGTAGGTATGGTTAAATTACTAAGCAGTATAAGTACTATACTATTACTAAGCAGTTTTATAACGCACCCCTGCCTTATTACGGGTTAAAATTATGGGAAAGAAATTTGGAAATGTAAAATAAAAGCATTTCTTGTATTTTTTTTTATTTGTCTTCTTCATCACTTATCCTCCTGAGTCCTGGGTAAAAATCGAGTACACTCCCATAAAAGCCGAGAGTCCTTTATAACACCATCAGTGTTGAGTCCTGAACTTACTGTCGCTTATTTTAAGGTCTAAAATGAGTTTGTCACATTTTTGTTGGAACAAAGTTGGTTATACAGGGTGGAATGGGACGACGTTCCATCCCGCTACGGATCGAGTCTACCAACCATTACAATGAACTTTCAGTATGAGACCAACATCGAAAGCGTACATGGAAAATTGACTTTTCCATACTATTGAACTGTAACTAATCACTCACTTTGTATGAGGGGTTAATTTTTTTTTAAATATTTCGATGTTGGTCCCATACTGAAAGTTCATCGTAATGGTTGGTAGAATCAGTCGGTAGCGGGAAGGAACGTCGTCCCTTTCCACCCTGTATACTCTAAGAGGTATATTTTAAACATTTCTTTTACAAATTATTTGGGCGCCATGAAGGTCTCTCGGCTTTTATGGGAGTGTACTCGATTTTTACCCAGGACTCAGGAGGTTAAGTGATGAAGAAGACAAATAGAAAATAAAATACAAAAATGCTTTCACTTTACATTTCTAAATTTCTTTCCCATAATTTTAACCCGTAATAAGGCACCCCCTGCCTTATTACGGGTTAAAATTGCTTAGTAATAGTATAGTATAGTACTTATACTGCTTAGTAATTTAACCATACCTACCTTTTAATTTATGTGTAGTTAAATTGCTGTACCAAATGTTATTAACACCTGAGGTGATACCAGCGCAATACCAACTTTGTTACTAATAATTGCGGATAATTAAGTTTTTATTAAAATATCTTATATTTCCGTGAAAATAAGTAAATAATATTGTTTCTATAAATTATAGAATTAAAATTACCAATAAATAACATATCTCAACGTCTGTTTTTAGAAAATAAGGATTTACTATTGTAAGAAGATTTAATTGGTGTGGCAATATTTTCGTAGATTCTTTGGCCTCGAACTCCAGTTACTAGTATAAACACATACAGCTTTCGGATTTAGAGAATTATTGACGGCAATGCGAGGGGTAGCAGCTAAGGCTGAATGTAATTGAAGCATTAGAGAGCGCACTTTCGGTGACAGGCAGGGTGTGTCCATACTATACGTTACGGTACATACGCGAGGACTATAACGTCAGGTTCACCTATTCTTTTGTGTTCTTAATTAGCCAAAGTTAAGTATCCGTATGTCTAGTTCTAGCACTAAGAATTGAACAAAAAAATTGGTAACTAAAGTTAGTGTTGTGAATTTACCCGTTAGTAGTTTAAACAGCGTTTCCGGCACAGAAATGAATAAACACTAGAAGAAGCAAATATATCTACTTCGCGTGTCCGAACTCAGTGGCAGCCACTGAGGTGGCCATTTCTAATGACAGTCCACATACGACAGCTGTTGCAGCCGGACGTAAGAAAAAAAAAACAGAATGCCTCATTGCATGATAATTAACTAAACCAGCCCAAATATTTCTAGCGCACAAAAACAAAAACATCCCGTCACACGTAAGTCATTTTTAAATAACATTATGGGTGAATTCATTTTTAATAATTTTTTTCGTTAGTTTTATTTCTGCGTTCAAGGGGTACCCAAGTAACTATAGAATTACGTTACAAACCGGCGTTTACATTACATTGCTGCGTTTGCTTTAAGCGTTTGATCGATTATGTGTGTTAAAGCGATGATGAATATGAGACTAGCGATACTCTCGCATATCGCCTCGACTTCGTAGTACAGCCCATTTCTCATTCGTCCGTCAAATTTAGCGACTAGTGTTGTTCGTTCTACAATAAATATAATAGTGAGCGAGCGAGCCCACAGATATAAAATCTATGTGTACGAGAGAGACGGCTGCATTGTTGCGGGTGGAGGGGCATTGGTGTCTTTGAATCGTTTAGGTTTTCCCATCACTAAATGCCGACCGTGACGTTTCAGTGACAGCTAAAAAGTCGGCACGCTTGGTTCCCATACAAATGTGGCACTTGAAGCGGCGCAGTTCCAACTCCAAGTACTCGCGCTGCGAGCGAACCAGCCGCGCCTCCTCCGCGGCCTCGGCTTGCTTCAGGGTATACTGTGTTCCCAGCCTATATAAGTGACGCCGGTGTAGTTACCTCCCGCAGTAGCTCCTGCTCCTTGTGGTGCGCGGCGAGCATGCGGCGGCGCTTGAAGCGGCCTCGGCTTGCTTCAGGTTATACTGTGTTCCCAGCCTATATAAGTGACGCCGGTGTAGTTACCTCCCGCAGTAGCTCCTGCTCCTTGTGGTGCGCGGCGAGCATGCGGCGGCGCTTGAAGCGGCCTCGGCTTGCTTCAGGTTATACTGTGTCCCCAGCCTATATAAGTGACGCCGGTGTAGTTACCTCCCGCAGTAGCTCCTGCTCCTTGTGGTGCGCGGCGAGCATGCGGCGGCGCTTGAAGCGGCCTCGGCTTGCTTCAGGTTATACTGTGTCCCCAGCCTATATAAGTGACGCCGGTGTAGTTACCTCCCGCAGTAGCTCCTGCTCCTTGTGGTGCGCGGCGAGCATGCGGCGGCGCTTGAAGCGGCCTCGGCTTGCTTCAGGTTATACTGTGTTCCCAGCCTATATAAGTGACGCCGGTGTAGTTACCTCCCGCAGTAGCTCCTGCTCCTTGTGGTGCGCGGCGAGCATGCGGCGGCGCTTGAAGCGGCCTCGGCTTGCTTCAGGTTATACTGTGTTCCCAGCCTATATAAGTGACGCCGGTGTAGTTACCTCCCGCAGTAGCTCCTGCTCCTTGTGGTGCGCGGCGAGCATGCGGCGGCGCTTGAAGCGGCCTCGGCTTGCTTCAGGTTATACTGTGTCCCCAGCCTATATAAGTGACGCCGGTGTAGTTACCTCCCGCAGTAGCTCCTGCTCCTTGTGGTGCGCGGCGAGCATGCGGCGGCGCTTGAAGCGGCCTCGGCTTGCTTCAGGTTATACTGTGTCCCCAGCCTATATAAGTGACGCCGGTGTAGTTACCTCCCGCAGTAGCTCCTGCTCCTTGTGGTGCGCGGCGAGCATGCGGCGGCGCTTGAAGCGGCGCAGTTCTAACTCCAGGTACTCGCGCTGAGAGCGAACAGGTTATACTGTGTTCCCAGCCTATATAAGTGACGCCGGTGTAGTTACCTCCCGCAGTAGCTCCTGCTCCTTGTGGTGCGCGGCGAGCATGCGGCGGCGCTTGAAGCGGCGCAGTTCTAACTCCAGGTACTCGCGCTGAGAGCGAACAGGTTATACTGTGTTCCCAGCCTATATAAGTGACGCCGGTGTAGTTACCTCCCGCAGTAGCTCCTGCTCCTTGTGGTGCGCGGCGAGCATGCGGCGGCGCTTGAAGCGGCGCAGTTCTAACTCCAGGTACTCGCGCTGAGAGCGAACAGGTTATACTGTGTTCCCAGCCTATATAAGTGACGCCGGTGTAGTTACCTCCCGCAGTAGCTCCTGCTCCTTGTGGTGCGCGGCGAGCATGCGGCGGCGCTTGAAGCGGCCTCGGCTTGCTTCAGGTTATACTGTGTTCCCAGCCTATATAAGTGACGCCGGTGTAGTTACCTCCCGCAGTAGCTCCTGCTCCTTGTGGTGCGCGGCGAGCATGCGGCGGCGCTTGAAGCGGCCTCGGCTTGCTTCAGGTTATACTGTGTCCCCAGCCTATATAAGTGACGCCGGTGTAGTTACCTCCCGCAGTAGCTCCTGCTCCTTGTGGTGCGCGGCGAGCATGCGGCGGCGCTTGAAGCGGCCTCGGCTTGCTTCAGGTTATACTGTGTCCCCAGCCTATATAAGTGACGCCGGTGTAGTTACCTCCCGCAGTAGCTCCTGCTCCTTGTGGTGCGCGGCGAGCATGCGGCGGCGCTTGAAGCGGCGCAGTTCTAACTCCAGGTACTCGCGCTGAGAGCGAACAGGTTATACTGTGTTCCCAGCCTATATAAGTGACGCCGGTGTAGTTACCTCCCGCAGTAGCTCCTGCTCCTTGTGGTGCGCGGCGAGCATGCGGCGGCGCTTGAAGCGGCCTCGGCTTGCTTCAGGTTATACTGTGTTCCCAGCCTATTTAAAGTGACGCCGGTGTAGTTACCTCCCGCAGTAGCTCCTGCTCCTTGTGGTGCGCGGCGAGCATGCGGCGGCGCTTGAAGCGGCCTCGGCTTGCTTCAGGTTATACTGTGTTCCCAGCCTATATAAAGTGACGCCGGTGTAGTTACCTCCCGCAGTAGCTCCTGCTCCTTGTGGTGCGCGGCGAGCATGCGGCGGCGCTTGAAGCGGCGCAGCTCCAGCTCCAGGTACTCGCGCTGAGAGCGAACCAGCCGCGCCTCCTCCGCGGCCTCGGCTTGCTTCAGGGTATCCTTTTGCGACCTGTTGATGGAAATACTAAATGTTATAGTCCATTTCAAATACGAAGGCCCGATGCCGCTCGAAACTTTTGTTATTTAATTGGTCCACTACAAATTGGTACGTGTCGTACACCGATGTATGCAAAAAATATGACGCCACAAAAGGGTCGGGCCAAGTATCTTTTGTTATGATTGATCCTATTGTTGTCACCTAATAACTTTGTCAATTGGAATCGGGCCTTCGTATTTGAAATGGACTTTATCCCCTTATTCATAAACAATGAGTGACAAGATTTTTTTTTGACATAACTACGAAATCATATTTAGGATATACACGGTGGAATTTAATCGGTGAACAGGAACCCATTTTTCTAATTCAGTAATCGATGGCGGTCACGTTTATGTAGTACTTAAGTGGAACCAAGTTTTTTTTTAGCATAATTTTTTTTTATGTTGAAATTAAAATTTATTGAAATTAAAGTTTAATACCTCTTTTCAAACTATCAGCCATAGAAACTTAAAACATAAATGAGCAATAACCACTCACATGCTTTAATTTTTGCGATAGACTCTATTCCTATGTAAAATAAGAGCGATGCATGGCTGATAGTTTGAAAAGAGGTATTAAACTTTTCAGACTAAACCATTAGTAAGGTGACAATAAATTTTAATTAAAGTTTAATTTCAACATAAAAATTTGTTATGCTAAAAAAAAAACTTGGTTCCACTTAAGTACTACATAAACGTGACCGCCATCGATTACTGAATTAGAAAAATGGGTTCCTGTTCACCGATTAAATTCCACCGTGTATAATATTCAATGCTTGTTGCATTCAAGTTCAAATTAAAGAAAACAATATTTTGTACACACGGAACGCGAGGGAATTTCCGAATGAAGCAAATTGGTCGAAGTAATCGTAAACATGGCTCGCCCGACGCATAAATACGCACGGTTGCATATTTCATTAGCCAGATCTACAATGAATAAACCACCTCACTCTTTCTGTATTTCCCTGTTAGGGTTCCCAGATCAAACGTCGCAGAATCGACTTATCAAGCAGATTCCGCGTTGATTGATTTGGGGAGATCCTTAATTTCGGTAGTTTTCTCGCAAGGTGACTGATTTCTGCGTGGAGACTCATTGACATGCGATGTAAGATTAAAGTCGGTCGAATGACTTACTCAATATTCTCAAAATTAATAGGTTCTGTGACTAATAGTAAAACTGGTACTAACTGTAACGTGGCATCCCGCTGCCGCTTAGGCGTAGCGTCGTCCATACTGAGCTCCTTTTTCCACCTTTCCTTGTTGGCCTTGTACTCGCGCTTGCGCTGTGCTTCGAAAGCCTTCTTCTCTTGTTCTTGGCGCGTGGTGATGTCTTTCACTAGCTTCTTCTCCGCTACGGCGTTCTGTTTCGTTTTGCGCTCGAGTTCTTGGGCGTGTTTTGTCTGCAATATAGAAATATCGATTAGTCTGTGTGGTGAGGAATTGAGGATCCATTTGTGATAATTCATCGTGTTTGACATAATGACAACCTTAGTTAAGTCCCATTTTTTTTTGCCACTCCTCTCAAAATCCGTTGTTTCTTCGGCACCCCTAGCACAAGTGTAGTACAATAATTTCGGGAGCGATATAGAATACCCTTCACTGTTTAATGAATGCAGTTGGACAGTGAGAGATGTGGGTGTTGATTGTTGTTGCGTAACCAAATTTGTACCAAATCTGGCTATGCGATGGGAAAGTTATTCCTATTTAATAGCTAGCTACCAGGCGGGAAACCAAATTTCCCATTTGGCAGCCAGCAACCAAATCTGGCTACCAAACGGTACTAAAGGGGTCAGCGTCGCAACGCGCTTGTACAGTGGACAAGAGATGTATCTACTTTTTCTAATTATTTTGAACCTTTGACTGTGAGTATGGAGTACACGATTTGCCAGTGACGAATGGTATTAGAGTAAATTATTAGCCTAAAGCGGGCCACAGACGATCAGCTTTAACTGCTCAGTTTTAACTTTTCAGTCAAACTGTTCAGTTAAAAATAATCTAATGAAATTTTGATTAGATGATCAGTTCAACTGCACAGTTTAAAGATTTGCCTACACACATAACATAAGTTTTAACTGAACAGTTTGACCGAACAGTTATATCTGATCTGGTCTGTGGCCCGTTTAATACTAATAACTCGCCTGGTGCTCGTCATGATTGTATACCACCGTCCCAGGGGTCACTGACCTGCAGCCGCTCCAGGTCCCGCGACAGCTGCTGCAGCAGCGCGTCGTACTCGCGGTCGAGCTGCGCTTTGTGCGCGTCCACGTCGGCCTTGCAGCGCTCCTCCAGTGTCAGCGCCGCCTGGTGCTCGTCATGATTGTATACCACCGTCCCAGGGGTCACTGACCTGCAGCCGCTCCAGGTCCCGCGACAGCTGCTGCAGCAGCGCGTCGTACTCGCGGTCGAGCTGCGCTTTGTGCGCGTCCACGTCGGCCTTGCAGCGCTCCTCCAGTGTCAGCGCCGCCTGGTGCTCGTCATGATTGTATACCACCGTCCCAGGGGTCACTGACCTGCAGCCGCTCCAGGTCCCGCGACAGCTGCTGCAGCAGCGCGTCGTACTCGCGGTCGAGCTGCGCTTTGTGCGCGTCCACGTCGGCCTTGCAGCGCTCCTCCAGTGTCAGCGCCGCCTGGTGCTCGTCATGATTGTATACCACCGTCCCAGGGGTCACTGACCTGCAGCCGCTCCAGGTCCCGCGACAGCTGCTGCAGCAGCGCGTCGTACTCGCGGTCGAGCTGCGCTTTGTGCGCGTCCACGTCGGCCTTGCAGCGCTCCTCCAGTGTCAGCGCCGCCTGGTGCTCGTCATGATTGTATACCACCGTCCCAGGGGTCACTGACCTGCAGCCGCTCCAGGTCCCGCGACAGCTGCTGCAGCAGCGCGTCGTACTCGCGGTCGAGCTGCGCTTTGTGCGCGTCCACGTCGGCCTTGCAGCGCTCCTCCAGTGTCAGCGCCGCCTGGTGCTCGTCATGATTGTATACCACCGTCCCAGGGGTCACTGACCTGCAGCCGCTCCAGGTCCCGCGACAGCTGCTGCAGCAGCGCGTCGTACTCGCGGTCGAGCTGCGCTTTGTGCGCGTCCACGTCGGCCTTGCAGCGCTCCTCCAGTGTCAGCGCCGCCTGGTGCTCGTCATGATTGTATACCACCGTCCCAGGGGTCACTGACCTGCAGCCGCTCCAGGTCCCGCGACAGCTGCTGCAGCAGCGCGTCGTACTCGCGGTCGAGCTGCGCTTTGTGCGCGTCCACGTCGGCCTTGCAGCGCTCCTCCAGTGTCAGCGCCGCCTGGTGCTCGTCATGATTGTATACCACCGTCCCAGGGGTCACTGACCTGCAGCCGCTCCAGGTCCCGCGACAGCTGCTGCAGCAGCGCGTCGTACTCGCGGTCGAGCTGCGCTTTGTGCGCGTCCACGTCGGCCTTGCAGCGCTCCTCCAGTGTCAGCGCCGCCTGGTGCTCGTCATGATTGTATACCACCGTCCCAGGGGTCACTGACCTGCAGCCGCTCCAGGTCCCGCGACAGCTGCTGCAGCAGCGCGTCGTACTCGCGGTCGAGCTGCGCTTTGTGCGCGTCCACGTCGGCCTTGCAGCGCTCCTCCAGTTTTAGCAACGCCGCCTGGTGTTCGCGACGCATTCGCTTGTAGCCAGACATTTGTTCGTGCATCTCCTGGGAAACAATTGTTCAACCTCATTAAAAGTATTATTATTTATTAACTGACATTGGGGACACTTTACATCTCCAAAATTATGTATTATTGACATTAGAGAATATACATCTCTAGTTTAATTTAATATTAGAGTTTTTTTTTTACTGTGATGTCATATTTAAATAGGTATTGGCTGTTGTCTTTTAAATGATAAGAATAGTTGCTTTGTGATTGTCACTAAATTGTTAATTTTCTATTTTATTATTATTGTTAAAATCATGACGATTAGAGACCTTTTACATCTCTAAATCTTAATATCTCTTTATTCTGACAACTAGAGGACCTTTATATCTCTAGTAGTATTAGATATAGATACTTAATAATGTTGCGAACTTGTACAATAATAATTATTTTTGTTTAATATCCTTTATTTATTTCTGTCTTTATAAAAATGTCTATAATAATCTTTTTTTTTATGTAATACATTCTTTAATGCATGTTATTTTAATAAGATGTATTATTATACTGTTTTGAAAAAATAAGTCCACCTGAGTTTCTTACTGGTTCTTCTCAGGAACGGCGTAGGGTTTGAACCAGTAGTAGATTTTTTTCTCTCATGTCAGACGATTCGAAAGTGCTTATTAATAAGCTTAATTGAATAAAGAATAGTTTGACTTTGACTTTGACTTTGAAAAGTTACTAGAAGAAGGCTATCAAACACAACCACGCCTCTAATATTAATGAGAACGACGAGGAGGAAAGATAAAGCCACGAGTTTATTCATAAGATGTATCAGCATAAATTGTAGTAACCGTACCGACATGTTTAGGCCTGCACCCCGCAAGTTACAATAACAAACAACTTACGGGGTTACCCAATATGTTTTCAGTTTTGACCCAAAATTAACTTAGATCCGCTTTTGGTTTTATACGAAGCATTAGATACTCTTTTTTCAGGTGTGCCCAAAAAATTCTGTGCCAAGGAACTCGGCCCTTATCTCCGTGTTTTATGTGAGGGTATGCTATCTTAGAAGAGTGACGTTTTCCTTGCCTTTTATCTCTATTTTAATACGCCCCCTTAATCCCTCGTCTAATAAAAAATTCAAGATCCCGAAGTACCTGGTTGTGTTCCTTCTGCTGTTTAGTGACGATGCTGGTGGTGCGTATCGTCGCAAAGTTGTTGGCGCCGTGCTCCGACACGAGCGACAGCGCTGCGGACACGTTGTTGCTTACTGAAACGTGATGTTTTATTGACATTCTGCGTTATTATGACAAACGATAAATAATTCTATCATATCCGTTGGCAATACGACACCGGTTGACCGGAGACGCGGTTTGTAAATAAATCGATTGTTTGTTCGAATTTTGTGTAGAAATATCTGCCACTGCGACCAAAGTGTCATTCACAGAAGTTCGCTAAATTTTACAGCATGGGAGGTTACATAGGATTGTTTTAGTGTCCAGGTAAAGTTCTAGTGCCATCTGTAGTATTTTTTCCGTCGCTCTTTTATATCAATTATGTACTAAGATTTTAAAGCACATTCAATATTGATCATAGTTGTCAACTACGTCTACCAAGATATCACGGCGGTTGAAACGCTCGGAGAAAGCCCAAATATACATGTAGTATAATTCTAACATGTTGTCATACGAAAGAGGAACTAAATAAAACAATGGACGTGATGGATATTAGATTGCACTGTTGGCTGTGAAAATCATCGTTATTACTTGTGCTTCGCGTTTGTTGATTTTTTGAGTGTGCAATTCGCAAAACTTTGTACACAAATATGGACAAAAATGTACATATAAAACGCAGTAGGTATTTATGGGTCTTTGAAACATGATCATGGTGAAAACATCACGCGTGCACCAAGTGCGTCAATGTGATGAATAAATCAATTTGATGAAGGTAATGAAAGTTGCACATCAATACAACAATGTTTTTGACAATGAAAAATGTTCTATGACATCACACGCATGAATATGTGCTCGGAGTGTATCACACGCTGGGTAACAAAACACCATTTAAATTTATAAATATGTACTTGCGCATAGGTATACATATGTAGAATCATTCCCGGCATAATCCAACATAGGGTCTGGCCGCCACAAGTAGTAGGTAACATAAGGGAAGAAACGTAGATAGATTTTAACGTTTTTTTTTATAAATTCTGTTAGGAATAAACCAAGTTATTATCATAGTCGTGTACTCAGATGTAGCCTGTTCCAAATATTTCAAAACACAACTACCAACGAGATCACAGTACAAAGTTTAATTGCGCTCCCGCCAGAGGAAAATCGAAATGTCGCTTATCAATAACAGACAGTGTGATATGTTAGCTTTTCAATGTGGTAGGCAATAACATGTCACCTAATATGGTTTATACGCGAATTTCAATTTCTAATCAGTTGCTTACTAGAGGGGTGATATAGTCTGACATATAACATTTAGAACGGTACCTATCCCTCTCGTAAATAGAAATTCTCACTTTTAAGGACAATTTGTTATCTATAGTCGATTAGTTTAACTAGAGTAAACTAACCTAAAATTAAATCTAGAAATTAGTTAAATAAATTTTCAATATGAATGATAATCGTAGATAAAACTTTGTTTCTTAAATTAAATTATCTATATGTACCCATACCAACATGTTTGTTATTTGTTACTTACTAAGGAAGAGCGGTGTCCCTTGACACAAGTATTTATTTACTTAAAAAGGGGCACCAACCTGTACTAAGTATGAATAATTGTGCTACTGAATAAATATTTTTTATTTTTTTTTATTTTTGTTTTTAAGGACACCTAATTCATAACCACAACCACATAAGGACACGTGGGGAATTATTTTCCCTAATTTTTGCAAAATATTAAGCCCAATAATTTCAGAGATCAACAGCTTTTTTTATCTGACTCTAATTAAGTGTCCCTAAGGCTGTGGCTCCATTGAGGCGGAGAGGAGCGGAGATGTGCAAAATTGGCCAATGAGACCGCATCACAGTGTTTCGAATTTTGAATTCGAAGAATGTAATTGGTCAATTTTGCACATCTCCGCTCCTCTCCGCCTCAATGGAGCCGCGGCCTTAAAGTGAAAAAGGTCAAATTACTGACGCATAATGGAATTAGATATC
Source organism: Thaumatotibia leucotreta (assembly GCA_025490895.1). Lineage (NCBI taxonomy): Eukaryota > Metazoa > Arthropoda > Insecta > Lepidoptera > Tortricidae > Thaumatotibia > Thaumatotibia leucotreta. The sequence continues at coordinate 69,849 of JALPQI010001511.1, forward strand.
TGGAACTCACCTCTATTAGCCTGCCGACGCTGAGTATTCCTGTTATCATCGCCGTCCTGTTGCGAGGACCACGTCGACGGCGCGTTGACATACTCCCGGTACTCTGCCTGCCGTTCCCGCTCCCGTTCTCTCTCCCGCTGCGCTTCCCGGATCGCCTCCCTGTTCGCGTAGTCATCGCCGTAGTCGTCGCAGAGGGAATCCCGGTTGGCGTAGTCGCGGAGCGCATCCCTGTTCACGTAGTCGTCGTTGGGCGGCGGCAGAGGGCTCTCGCTCTCTCTGCGTAGGAAACAGCAACATGAGTAAAACCAGTGCTTGCGTCTGAAAGGTAAGGTGGCGGTCTAGTGCGGCGTGCAGGGTGCATAAGCGGGTGCAGGATGTACCTTTACTCCTTATATTTAGTGTGGGTTGCACCAAAGTCTGTGAGCGTTAACCCTTGACAATTTGAATTTCGACATGCTATCAAGAGTCAAGAATACATGAGGCATATATAAATCAATATGAATTTAAGGGTTAAATAGTACGCTAAATTGTATTGCATGGGACGTATCATAGCTATCTGTCGGTTGTAATATTGGTGCAACCCGCCCTTAATAATCTATTTCTTTAGCTTCTACATTCTTACGACTATGCTACACTTCGAATTGGTCAATCATGCGACCGATTAATCGTTTATCTAGTTACGTCATTTATTACATTCAGAATTTGATGTAGCTACAAGTGCAAAATTCTGCATAAACTACTATAAAAACATGCAACGGTAAAAGCGACTTTATGACAATTACGACCAATCCAGTACTACTTAAATAAAATATTATTGTATTCTACTGAAAATTTGGCTGAACCTGAACGTCATTTACTCTCTCATGCTCAATGTATCCATTGTCTCAGTGAATGAATGATGTTTATTTGTCGAACCAAAATACCGCTACCGTATTGTTAATTTTAGACGGAAACTAATGGGCTTACTCATCGTGCAAATAAATTATTAAGTAGCAGCGAGTCATCAAACTTATTGAAATTGTATCATAATTAAATTGTGAGCAAGATGTCTCGTAGAGCCTGTCTTCACTATCATCGCGACAGTATATCGCCGCGAGTTAGATCACCTGTCCGTTACTAGCTATATTAACAAAAGACGGACGGATAGTCTATCTCGCGGCGAGATAGTGTCGCGCCAATCATGTGCTAAGCATACTGGGCATGTCGTTGTGCATTGACAGCACGAGGCAGCGACTTAGGTTCTCAGAAACCGATGACAACAACGTATAAGGTGGAAAGTGCTGAAGGTTAGTTCAGAACTTAGAACCTTGTACGTTGTTGCCGTTGAAACATGCAACACGTACTCCACCAATGTCTGTTCAATGTAATGCTCAATTTTTTCCCTTTGTATTTTCATGGAAACGTCCGAATTTTGTCTGTCTTATTAGGTTCAATGCAAAGGATACCGAAATTTGTGACAGAGAAAGTTGGGCAAAACGTAAATAAAAAAAATATGTAAATTACAAAGTCCACAATACACATACATAAGTAATTGGATTACTTTTTGCCCAATTGGTGACAGCAATATGGATTCCGATATTTCAGTGAAAAGCCGAAAGGAAAAGATTACGTGCTACTAATACATCTGTAATGAATAATTGCAATATAAATACCTCGTAGAATGTGAGGAGTGCTGGTGGTTGAGATGTTGATACTGCGGCTGCTGCTGGTTGTGGTGGTTCGCGTTGATTTGCTGTAACAAAATGCTTGGTCAACACCCGGTTTTTATCCACAAATAGCCTCCTAAAGCACCAAGGTCCGGGTTTATAAAATATTGGTTATAAAATTTTATGAGCCTCCGTAGCCTAGTTGGTAGTGACCCTGCCTACGAAGCTGGAGGTTCCGGGTTTGAATCCCGGCGAGTAGTGTGTATTTATTTATCACAAATATTTGTTCCTTGGCCATGGCTGTATATGTATTTATGTATCTATATGTATCTTCTATTATATATATCGTCGCCTGGTACCCACATCACAAGCCTTAATTGAGCTTACCGTGGGACTAGCTCGATTTGTGTAAGATGTCCCAAGATATTTATTTATTATGAGCCAATTAAAAGTGGTAAATAAACATGTACCATATGCCACGTAACTATCAAACATTACAGACATATTTGAGCTTTTCATTTTGGCTCCTCTAAAGGTAAGTGGTGACCTTAAGCTATGGATTCCTGTAACTTCAGGGAGTTACATTTTCGTTGCTGTCTATTGGAAGGAATTTTATTTAAGCTATCATGATATACTATTATGATAAGTTTCTCTGTAAGGTGGAGGGTAACTGTCCCCGTAGTTTGGCGATTCCGTAAATCACAATGTGCGGAATTCTAAAGACTATAACTACTTCAACAACATCATGAATAATCACGAGAGAGTGGAACGTGACATTTACGTGGCGATTAATTACTGTTTTGAAACTACAGCCCACTTCCGAGACCGCTAGATTTGACTAAATAGGTTCCAACCACCATCCATAATACTTAAATTATTGTACTTAAGCTTCGTTTAGTTTGTACTAAATTTACTTTTTCTTTTTTGCAACTTTCGTTGGACACCAAAAACAAAACGTATATAGCCAGATTATCTAACTCGAAAAATCAAATAACTTTCTTTAAAATAAAAACAAGAATCAGTATAAATACTAACATTAACATATGAAAATGACGACGATTTGATCATGTTTAAAGTGGCATTAGATCACTGACTGTACTCAATCATTAAGTAACACATAACTTTCTAACGAGTTTCAAACCACAAAACCATAATTGTTCAATAAATTTACACTAAATAAAAACGAGCCTCCTACTCTCGTGAGCTGTCAATTGTGAACTGAATTAAAGAAAACATTTAAAGTTTATCCTTGTATGATTGATAAATATTATGCTCTGTTCCTCAATTGTGTACACAGAGAAACCGCAATTTCATTGGTAATACTGGACACGTCATAACATGTACAATTCAAACGGGTTGATGATGCCGAGTTTTTAAACAATTACGAACTTGTGGCATTGATAAATAGAACAACTATAACAACTTGCTTTCTTAGTTGCTAAACTGAATAAACCTTTTCAAACTTGTTTCGACAAGAAAAGTGCCTTTTTACTGGTTTTACGGTATTCGAATCTGAAATAGTGAATCTTATGGCTTTGTAATAGAAGCTAGGCGTGACTACACGTATAAATTACGGGCAGTGAACTGATTCGGTAGAAAACAAGTTAATTTTAAGTACACGCCCTCCCAAATGTAATGCCTAATTTGCTATATAATAAAGTGTAACAAGGACAATGTAATAGAATACTACAATGTCAAAGAGAGGAAGATGATGTATAACTTTTTGTAACGTTAATGTGGGAGGACCATAAGGGTGCGGCTCCACTGAGGCGGAGAGGAGCGGAGATGTGCAAAATTGACCAATTACATTCTTCAAATTCAAAATTCGAAACACTGTCATACGGTCTCATTGGCCAATTTTGCACATCTCCGCTCCTCTCCGCCTCAGTGGAGCCGCACCCTAAGAAGGATAAACGGGTCGCTACCCCAAAATTAAATTAATTAATTAGGGTCTATGTTGCGCTTTTCTCAACATCAAACGTCACGTGGACATTTAAATCCAGATATTACTTACACAAATTAACCTAGTCCCACGGTAAGCTCAATTAAGGCTTGTGATGTCAAAGTCAAACTATTCTTTATTCAAGTATGCTTATTAATAAGCACTTTCGAATCGTCTGACATTATGAAGAGAGAGAAAAAAAAATCTAATGTGGGTACCAAGCGACAATATTTAAATACATTAACAGCCATGACCAAAACACAAATATTTGTCATAAGTAAATACACAAATATCGCCCTCCCTGGGATTCGAACCCGGAACCTCCAGCTTCATAGACAGGGTCACTATCAACTCTATGGAGGTTGACAAAAATGTAACAGAACCCTGTAATATTGAGGCAACGTGTCTCGTGTAGCGTTGAAAATTTCCGGATTAAAACCCGACTCTTTCCAAACAACTCGTTTTTTTCCGGAAATATTCGAAAAAATCAATGAAGCTTTCACTATAATTTTCAGCTCTAAACCAATGCAAATATAGATCCAAATTTCACTTTTACCAGGATAACCCGATGTCATCGAAGAAAAGTCAATTGAAATAGATGGCAAGGAGTGACAGTGACATTGATTATTTCTGTAAAATCCCGAAAAAAACGGAAAAAAAAACAAAATTTTCATATATTCCCGAAAAAAATCTCATGTTATCATTATCATTGGACTCACCGGTCGAGGCCGCCGGCGCAGGCTGCCGGACGAAGAGGATTGGCTGGAGGCGCCCGCGGCGCTGTGCTCGGACGTCGCTGAGTTGGACTTGGAACTATCGCCGCCGGAGCGCTCTTCGGCCGTCTCTTCACTGTCACCTACAATATCAGATACTAGTTTAAACCGGGATAGTATGCTACAGGAGCATACTATCCCAGCATAGAACACTGTCTTTTCAATACTTTAGAAAAATTAAATTAGTAAGCCGAGTTACAGTATAATAATAACATATCAAGGCTTTAAGATTGACAGTGTTTCCTACCAGCTAGCATATTGTATTAGGGTAGCTACCATAGCGACACGTAAGCGACAAAAAGTAGATGTTTTCATGGAATGCTCCTACATCGACCACACCTGCATAGAGAACTTCAACCTTATCATCTCAGTATGCTTAGCACATGATTGGCGCGACAGTATCTCGCCAAGAGATAGTCTATCCGTCCCTCTTTTGTTAATATAGCTAGTGAAGGACGGGAGATCTATCTCGCGGCGACATACTGTCGCACCAATCATGTGCTAAGGCTGCAGATCAAGGTTCAAATTAAATTAGAATTTAAGTATACGCGAGTTGGTTTAAAATAAATCAGCCAATTTCAGTCAACTGCTGAGCATAGGCTTCTATTATGGATGCATTTAGGAGGTAATGCCAAGCGGCTGCGACTGGGCAAGCGGATTGGCGATCGCAGTTGTCCACTATGTTAACGCTGCTGCCCATCATCAATATTTAACCTTTTGGAGACCATGTCAAATACCAAAGCTGTCACTCTGACGCCACGTCAACAAAATGTCAAAACTGAAATTGAATTTAACGCACACGCGTGTAGGTCTACATTGCTCTGTGGTCCACGACTTATATATCGGTCTTTGGCGTGCCAATGCCTGCGGTGCCAATATATCAGTCGTTGGCGTCCAAAAGGTTAATAAACGAATGTTCAGTGACACTTTCAATCCCATAGGACTCTTCCAAAGCCACAGGTGGATTTGGGGTGGTGACAAATGTATTATTACTACCGTCACCACGCTGTACAATAAACCAAAACAGAACTGTTGGAAATATATTCGATATTTGTGTAAAAAACTGCTAGTTGTTTCTTGAGTCCTGGAAATGTGTTAAATAGGTCTGTATTGAACATTTTTTAAATTTTTTGTAAAACTTAATTTTTTTTTTACTAAATATTTTAATTTGTGTTTTTATTTTTTCTCAAGTAGTCACACTACTTCTACTACTACTATTATCGCTATACCAGAAAGATATTCGGATAGATGGTGCATGCATGTATTGATTTATAGGACATACCAATAGCACTTTCATTGTCGCCATCCACCATCAATATTTTCTTCATCTTCCTATAGTTTAAGTTGTCCAAGTCGCGCACAGCGGCCTTTGTCCTCTGTATGAGGTCGACCAGCGCGTTGGTTGACCGGTGCCTCGTGATGTGAGGATGCTGCAGGAGTTTCATCGACGACGGCCGGTCTTGGGGGTTCTTTTGGAGACAGGCTTCGACGAAATATCGAAACGTGTCCGACCATTCCGGGGCCTGATGAAGAAAGTGTTACGATTTGGTGGAAAATCGAAAAAAATCAACGTTTCTGGCAAGACTAGAAATACCGACAGTTTGAAGCTTTTTTTGCGACTGAATATTGACGTATAAATGTACACATTTAAGTTTCGTTAGCAGACGTTTAAAATAATGAAATCAATTAGATTGGAGCGTCATAGAAACAATTTGGTACAAAAACTTATGTTACCGAAAAAGATGCTCGTTATACTTAGTAATGGATCAGACCAGAACTAAGTGATGTAATTACAGGAAATGGTATTAAATATTATATTTAAGAATTATTTCGTTACTTCCGTTTCGTTCAAGTTATGACTTGTATGGTAAGTTTACGTTTACTGCCAAATTAAAACATGTGTTAAGTTATTTAAAACCCATAATATTGCAGTCTGTTGCGGTTTTCCTCTTGATTAATTATTGTATCACTAAATGTGTAAGCAAGAATAACTAATTGACTTATCCTTGTCATACATTGAATTTGGTAAATAATTGATTCATTTTATAACATTTATCTTCTTCATCTAGTTTAGTTTCAATGTATTAATTATGCGCCTATGTACTGTGATTATCAGAAATCAAAGTCGTGTCTAAAATAGATATACCGGAAAGGTCGGGTTACATTAGCCGTAGGAGGTAACATTGCCCATAAAAAAACCGTTTTGATTGACTTAAATAAATATAAATATCATCATAATATATCAGGCATCTAACATTTCACTCAATTATTATTTCGCCTAAATGGTTTTTTTTGGGTGGGCAATGATACCCCCTTGGGCTAATGTAACCCGACTTTATTTATGGTAATCTATATTATTCATTACACATTTACTTCAGAACCTCACGTTTGGCGAATGAGGCCTATACTTACGACCGAAATATGTAAAAACTTCTGTCATTTTTATAATCAATATCTTCATTTTATACGCTCTTACGACTCAGATCTGATTTATAATGTACAATTCCTGTTAATTTACATTTTAACTTAATACCTGTCTGGTCTTTGTTATTATTGTTTGTACATGTATTGAATGTTGTCTGTTTAGTGTGTCTAATAAATCAAATAAAATTGCATACCTGTAATGTAGGCGAGTCATTTTGCGCAATGTGGTAGAGTGCGGACATAGCGTTCATGTTAAAGTAGGGTGGCTTGCGCTCCGCCAACTCGATACACGTGATACCCAAGGACCAAACGTCCACCTGGAACAAAATATCCTCGTTAATTTGTGCTTATTTATTAATCTTATTATTAACTTTGTTTTTATGTGACGAAGGTAGACCACTGAGCTCTCAGCCCACCTGATGGAAAGCGGGAACTGAGGCCCATGGACATAGTGACCAAAAAATCGCCTATGCGCTGCCTACCCTGAGGACAGATGGATTGCCTCTATGCCAGTAATTACACCGGCTATTTACGCCCAAACTTAGTACTATTATTACTATTGGCTTATGATAGTCAGTTGCCAAAAATCTGACAAATTTAGTTCATATTTTGATTACATGTACAGGGAAATGCGTGTTAACAATTTAACATAGCAATCAATTCGTAGAAATTAGAGTAAAAGTAGAAACACGTAGTCCAACAGTAGAATTACAAAACGGGCTTAATGTAACTACACCTTTTATTGCCTCAACAACAAAGGTGTATGGATTTTTTTACGTCGTGGCTCCTGCTGCAGAAGGTGCAACAATGATTATATGACAACCTGAGTGCTTTTTGTGCTTATTTATTTAATCTTTATTGCACAAAAAAAAAATACAATTGTACAAAAGGCGGACTTAATGCTACAAGGCATTCTCTACCAGTCAACCTTCGGGCAAAGCAGAAAATATGTAGGCGGTGCGATAAATGCAGAGTTAAAAGTTACAAAAAAAGGGTAAATGCTATAACTTAACTGATAAATTAATATTAAAAAAAGACACAATATAAAGTAAAATATACACATATGGATATATAATATATATACATAAATTACATACATATACATAATAATAACAGATGAAACTTGTGTTTCAGTATCATAATGATTGTAAAATCACATTTATTCCCAAATGGTGAAAATCTGCATAAATTCACAAGTACTTCCCAATTTGTACTAAAACAGGAAAACGAGTTGATGGTTTGCTCACAACTTGACACATAATCAATAAATAACTAGAAAGCTCCCAGGGAATACCCTCAGTCCATCAATCAATGCGAAGTTTTCTCTAATGCCTGGAAATTTTCCTGTTTCTAGAGTAATCAATCAATCACAATAGGGAGGGAATAAACATTCAATCACCATAATGATAGCACATGTTAATTGATCATCAAATTAAAGTAACTGAGTCCCTAGAGTATAACTGTGTCTATGTATAACTGGACTCCCATAACTTACCCTCTTATTCGTAAACGTCTCTTTAGCATGCCCATAAGTTTTGTTTCTCCTTTTTCGCCTTATCAATTTATTTATAAGACCGAAACGTTTATGATTAAGGGAGGTGCTTAATTACAATTTCAAGAGACAGTGGCTAGGCCCACACTGAATTAGCAGCTTTGGGAGGAAATTGTTGTTGATACAGCTGGATCAGCAAGGACGTGCCTCGTCAGGCAAAAGCACGCCCAGTGTGGACTGGGCTAGTCAAGACTATCTCATGTCAGCAGAAAATCGCCAGTCCTGATGCTAACTTTCCTTCCCGTCTGATCGGTATCATTTGGCCAGCATAAAGTCAACCATCCAGTATGATATCCTCATAAATCTGTTTATAGATCATTTTGCTGCTTGCATTGGTTAAGCAGAATGTTGCCAGTCTTGATATAAGTTAACTTACCTTCCCATCGTATTGTCCCTCGTCCATCGCCAAAATGACCTCCGGGGCCATCCAGTACGGCGTCCCAACAAAACTGTTCGCCGGGCATTTGATGCTCGCACTGCCAAAGTCCGCTAGTTTAACAGTCCCGTTTTCTGTGAGCAGAATATTGCCAGCCTTGATGTCGCGGTGGATGCGACCCAGGCTATGAAGGTAGGAGAGGCCACAGACGACGCCTTCGCATATAGCTGCGATTTCTTCCTCGCGGAGAGGGCGCTTGTGGACCTGAGGGCAATGTGAAATAAATGTATTGCTATATTATGTCATTTATGTCTTTGTTAATGTTATAATATAAAGGCAGGCCCAATTAGTTTAAGTAAGCTTTTTAGTACCCACTTTTTTCGCGCATCATAAAGACGGAATTGGCTTGTGTAACTGTATACGAATTAAATTTCTAAGCGCCCTTATGGCAAACGATAAAGTGGGGAAATTTACCTTACATATCGTCTTAGCAATTATAATTATATCCGCGGGTGGGCCTTAGCCTGGTCAAGCGGATCCCTACAGTGAAATAAATACACATCAATAAAAAATGGACTGCTTCCGAAATTTCGAAACTCGCTTGTTTGTTACGTAATCCATAGAGATATTAATTAAATTATATCATCCATTAGGACTATCTACTTGTGGGATGCTGCATTACAATAAAACTTGCACAAGTTCTAATGGAAATGCATCAAACAGACAAGGGGCGAGTCACTGAAACATACTACTTTTTGGGTGACTGTGTACGGAAGTAAATGCATGTTTCCAGATATCTATCGTACAACAACGCTACCATTTGATAATCGATAACACACACAATCATGCCTATTTTCAGCGATAACACATTTCTATGTAAAGGACTATACGAAACCGATGACTGCAAAATGTTTAAATTGTAATAAATTATCAATTTCTCGGAAATCGTGAGGTCATCCTTTTGGGATGTATTTATTCGTGTTAATATCCGTCGTATACGGTGACTGATGACTGATAGCATTTAACGTAATTGCTAAGGACTCAAATATGCGTCATAGCACTCGTGGCTTGCAAAAAACGACAACAACGAGTTATCTTGAATCTCGGGCACTATTTATGAATGAGTGTGAATTCAATAGTTAAATAAAATAACACGTCATGTCAATGTTCTGATAAGTGGATGTACCTAGATATTACAGATACAATTTGTTTGCCCTGTCTAGTCACACTGTTGTGCCTTAAAATATTTTAGTAAGTGATAACCGCGCTTGGCGCTAACTTTTTAAGCTCCAATTGTCATCAGTGTCATCACTAACAGTTTACATATGAGTAGCATATGTGAGATAATATATAAACCTTATACATTAACAACTGGACTTAAAATCGTATACGTATTTACCCTTGGAGCTGAGGTAACGACAAATCAAAGCAGCTTAACAAGTCCTTGGCGTTCACAGGAATGAGGACCTACACACGAATATCTTAAACATGCGCAACATTTACTACAAACATCGTCTAAAAGCAAAGATTGTCTACCAAACAGCTGGACGTGTCTTATTCCCAAAAACGTGAGAAACGCGAACATTCTGAAGAATCCGACTTAGAGAACTTAGACTTACTGTCAGGTAGTTCCTTTGTACTGTTCTTTTTAAGCTAGGCAATGTTAGCAAAACGTCATTTTCAGAACTGTACCTGCAAATTTATACTATGTCGAAAACTTACTTCAATGATGTCGGAGGCTGAGCCGACGCAGTACTCCATAACAAGCCATGCCGTGTGCTCTCGCTTGTAGCATCCTTTGTATTCTATGGTGTTGGGGTGTTCCAATTGTTTTAAAAATCTGCAAAAAAAAAAATACTGTCTTGCTGATTTTGGTTTGAAGGACATAAAAAGTGAAAAATAAAAAGGACAAATCAAAATATTTAGTTAATAAATAATTTGATTTGTGTTTTCGCAATACGTTCAATAGAGTCTTGCATTATTTAATGTAAGGTCAATGTGGATAAGTTCCTACAGGCTGTTGCACTATGCATTATTCTTCTCTCTTTGCACATATGTCATAAATAAATAAAAAAAAGCCTATGGCTTACAAAATAGTCATGCAATTACTTTTTTTTTGTTTTGGGCGATGACTTTGGAGAGGGTGCCTACACTATTTCATCCAATTTGACGCCAGGGGAAGGAGGGGCATCCAGGGGACAAGTACTAATTAATTTAATAAATAATACCTAAATACTATGACATAAAACTATGAAAACGGATAAACTCGCGTATATTATTTAAATTTAACTTCATCCCGACGTTTCGAACACTTTACAGGGTTCGTGGTCTGCGGGCGACTACGCGAGTTTATCCGTTTACATAGTTTTTCATCACACTTGCTGTCTAAGCGCGCCATTGTTTGCGCGCGCAGCGGGAGTAATAGAAAAGTGAAATTCCCTAGGGAGTAATAGAAATGTCGGTACGTCATTTAATAATGTTATTTCTTAAAATTTATTTTTTTGTCGGCAAGTGTGATGAAAAACATTGTATGCATCACGGTCGGTAAGCGGAATACTAACTCGAGTCATAAAAGCCCTCCGCCTGACGGCGTCGGGCTTCTAACACTCTCGTTAGTAATTCCGTACTTACCTCCCTTGATGCACAATGTACTATTATTTCATGTGTAATCCTCGCGGTAACCGAAGAAAATATTACCTAAATACTAGTTAAATATATAAAGTGGTTAGGTACTACGATCTCTATATTATATGTAGTTTTTTTCTGCATGAAAGGCCTCCAGGTAAAGGCCTCCTCTCTAAAGTGGCCCTATTTTTCTGAATTTAGCTGCTTTGATCCAACTTGAATCCACTGTGACTTTAATCCTTGCATATATAAGCTCGTACTCATGAATGTCCTTCAAACCAAGATCAGCTAGTTACTCGAGTGTCCCTATTTGTCAACAATTAACATTACAATAGACAAACAGAAAGGTACAAAACATAAATTAGTTACAATATGCAAGGATTTTTTTTATCATAAAGATTCTGAGAGCAATATCGGTTACTTTGGCTCTGCTGCGGGTGGGTGGCGTCACTTTTAATACAATCTCTCAAGACTTCTAGCAGAGCCCTCTCCATTGCCCTTTGGGTGACTTTGAGCCTTCTTATGAGACCCATTGTAAGCGATCACGTTTCAGTATCGTATGTCATCATTGGCAAGTGCCGGCCTACACTGATCAAAGACTTTCGTCTTGAAGCACTGCGGAATATGGGACGAAAAGATGTGTCGTAGCTTCCCGAACTCTGCGTAACCTAGCTTAGAACGGCGTCAGCATAGCTACGCTGATGCGACTTCGAGCAGCATCGGCGAGCATGTGGCAATGTGGCAACACGGGAGACACATTTGAAAAAGGTTTAATACAATATATGACGGATCCTGTTTACACGCGTACATACTATTAAAGGGTTGTAATGATGCAAGCTGTCTTTACTCCTAAGCTTGATTCGTGTTTAGCATAATAGGGTTGCTGTTGCTAGTCTATTGTCTAGCACACCACATCTCATTAAGCTGAGGTCTTAATTCGTTGCAATAAGACTCATGTTATGAAAGGTCAGTTCTCTGAGCCTGTGCTAAAGATTAACTTTGGCACTATGATAGCTCACGATTCTGCCAAGCTCTTGAAACAATATTCTGTTTAAACACTTTAAACTTACATTATCTCATGAAATATAACTATGAAAACGGATAAACTCGCATATATTAATTAACTTTTACTTCATTCCGACTTCCACGTGGTCGCCCACAAACCCTGTAAAGTGTTCAATCCGTCGGAATGAAGTTAAAGTTAATTAATATACGCGAGTTTATCCATTTTCATAGTTTTATTTCATGAGTAATCCTCGCGGTAACCGAAGAAAATATTACTTACTTTATCTCTTTTAAGATGTCTTGCCATTTCTCTTCACTTTGCTTCCCCAAGTATGACATCTTCTTGATAGCCACAATCTCCTTTGTGAGATTGCAGCGAGCATAATACACTGCCCCAAAAGACCCATGGCCGATCTCTCGGAGATCCTCAAAGATCTTCTCGGGGTCATGCTTGCTGAACAACTCGGCGATGTCTGGGTCCTTCAGACTGCCAGGACGTGGCATCTTTATCTGAAATAATAATATACAAGTTTACAAGTATCCGTCACAACTAATTTTTGAGGTTATAACTACTATAACCCTTAGGTGCATATGGTATCACACATTTTATTTCTGAAATGACTTATGTAAACAATCGATGCCAATAAGAACTCTGTTGCTCAGTGTGACAGTCGCAATTGATTACTTATTTCGACATGTGTCATTTCGGTCGTATCGTTTATGATACTGTATGCACCTAAGGGATAATCTATGTATATTGGATATTTTGGGAGTGCCCCTTGCTGAAAAAACTAGATAGTGGTATCAAAATTTTCTTTGTAAGTTTTTTTATCCCATGTATTTATTTTCCTATAAAATTAAAAAATTGATGGAACATTCTAACAACTGAATTTGTTTTACAACAAGAAAACAATATTATTGTATTGTTAGTATACCTCTGTGTTATTGCAAGTAGCCATGTATATGTTTTTCGTATTACATCAGCAGATAAATGTATATCTGTACATATTTAGCTGAGGTAGCTCTCCTCAACCCACAACCATCTGTTACCATAGTTGACTCTACAAAAAGCACATCTTCCATTAAAATACGAACCATAATGATAATTAGGTTCAGATGGTAAGGCTGAATAAAGAAAAAAGTTGATGTAACAAAATAATATTGATACTTATAAATAACATACAGTCAGCATCATATTTATAAAATGTAGGCATAGTGACCAATTTATTTGGTGCTAACTGTATAGATGATAGGGTAATGGAAGTGCAGCAAACTAAGGAATGTATGAGATGAGACTAGCAGATATCTTGAAGTATTGACAGAATGCAGAAGACTTATAGCAATTATTTAGACGTTTTATGGATTTCTGCTAAATCAGTCAAATTTTGCTAAGATGCAGGAATACCTTTGTAGCAGTCACATGTGGTCTCAGAATGGTGTATGGTATCAACTACAATACTTGCCAATAAAATGAAATCTGGTGTCCAGAAATGTTGTAGCAAGTTTGTCATGGGCATTTTCTTGAAGTCAACCTGTGTATTCATTTTATTGATAGAATGAATCATTTGATCCTCTCACTCTTTTCAAACATATATGTAGCGAACATGTTGATTTATGATTACTGATTATTTCTGTGACACTATGTTGACAGGTGGAGATCTTGTATGGTTAACAATGTTTTCATCTTTCACTGCCAGTGAGTGATATTTTTTTTTTCTTATATCATTAAATAGATAGAACAATTTTGTAATAGATAAGATATAAATAAGAGACAAATATGGATAGACATTCAATATTGTGAATGACATTGTAGTATGGCTAGAATGACTAAGCAATATTTTTGTTGAGGATATTTTTCCTTGCTAGAACTATGAATGTGACAAGTGTGTGCAATTTTAATGGAATGCATTTATTTAAATGAAAAATGTCTTTCATGTTGTTGATGATGAGAACTGCCAGACTATTATGGTCATGGTCACATGTAAATTATTTCGAGCCGTGGATTAATAATTATAAACTTACACTCTTGGATATGTGTAGTCATGCATTTTTCTATTAAGTACTAATTTTAATGCAGTTATTTTAAATAATTTATAACATGTTATTTTAAGAATTATATAAATATCTTGGGACATCTAAAAATGTAGTGTTGCTTTACTCTTTAAGTATATTACAAGCGGAATAAGAGCATTCTGCTTGTGGAATGGAGTTGTTAAGTATTTAACAGTTGTTAGTTTGTCAGACCCAACTTTATTCAGTTTTAAATAATGAAGCTATGACCAGGTTTAAAAGGAATTGAAAAGGACAGTATTAATTATGGAAAAATATGTGATAGTAATAAATAAATATCTTGGGACATCTTACACAAATCCACCTAGTCCCACAGTAAGCTCAATTAAGGCTTGTGATGTGGGTACCAGGCGATAATATTTATAATAGATAGATACACATAGATACTTAAATACATAGACAGCCATGACCAGTAGACCAGATAGTAAAATTAAACCATAGTTGCCTTATTTACCATTTAGCTGTGAATATTCCTTTTTGAGTAGGTGATATCAATACAATTATTGTTAATCTGAATCGTAAATAATTTAAGTTTACTAGATATTGAACAAGTAACATGACACTTAATGGAATTTAAATTTTCGTACTAGTGCCTAAGATTTAGAAACAATAGGTACTTATTTTCGTTTACAAATATGGGTAAATCCAAATTAGTATCAAAATTTCAAAATAAAGTTTTATATACAAAAATCTGTATGCATACATCAAGACGATAAAAGCAATGAATCTGGCTTTCTGGTAAAGTTGTAAAATTTTGTCAAATGGAGATACTTGGAAGTGATGACAGAATTGAGGACTGTATTTTCAAAAGGGTTTATTTCCACTCTGTCAACAAAGGTGATATTTCTGATTTCATTTGAGAAGAATCTTTTCCCATATAATCTTTTTGACAAAGTGGAAATAAGCCCTTTTGAAAAGAGACTCCTCAATTACTGTAACTAAGAATAAGAGTAATTGATTAATATTCAAGTTACACAACTCCAATACACATTATATTATACATAATAAATTAATACATTTAATATTTTCTTAAGTTGCATTGTAAGAAAAATTGTCTATCAATAAAAAATAATGCAATAACAAATTGAACAAAACCACAATGTACTACATAAAGTACAATGTAGGTTTTCTTATAAGATGTTGGTTCAGACAAGAGCACACATAACAATTGTTCTATAATTACACACCATTAGAGGAACCTTGAATTCCAATTATTCTGTAATTGATCATTATTCCTTGATCATTGATGTCCCATGATCAGTGCAATTTGTCTTATTATGTCTTTAAATGGATTGTTTGCAAACATAGTCAATGTAATGGATATCATTTGTTGATTTTGGGAGTGATAAAATGACAATGAATTAATTAGGTATATGCTTTTAGTTTAAAAATTTAAATAAAATAATTTTGTATAGCTAGTGATTATGAGTTTATACTTATTTAAGTAGGCATATAAATAATATTAAAATAATAAGGAAAATTAAATTAATTTGTTACTAATCTTGGACAGAATTGATATTGAAATCTGTAATTATGCATGATAATCACACTTTCTGAGAAACTTAAGACTTTAGTTAAAAACTCTAATGGATATTCACATCTTACGTAAATAACGCGTCAATCAAAGGTGTTGTCTGATAAATTATAGGCATATTATGGTCACTTAAAACACTAAGTAATAACAAATGCACATACTGCTCGCGCCAGCTGAGAGCCGGCAGCGTCCGTCAGTTAATTAGAGCACTCCCGCCGCTCCGGGCCATCCTCCGAGCTGCCGCTATCTGCAACAGTAGGAAACGGCAGCGATAACACCAACCAGCCACGCCGAGTCAACTATATGAACCCCACCCGCAACAAAAACATTTGCCGCATTGCTCCACACTGCCGCCTACACACGTTCCCGCACTCTCGCATATGCTAACTACGAAACACCCGTAATTTAATTATGTGAACCTTAAGAACGGCGCCGCAACCCACCTCGGCGTATCCACAAAATTCAGACCCCCGTCACCCGTCACTGCACTTGATCACAAACTAACGCCCCCGTGGACGCCTTTCACACTCACTTTTATCGATAATTATCAGTTGCACCCTCCCGGAGAGGGTGAAAATTGGTATTATTGCGAAATACTTGGCACTTACTTAGAAAATTTCGCCTCAAAATGGCGTTGGGGTATCGTGCGCAATGATAGTTTTTTGTTTCATATGGCACTCTGTTTATGGTTTTCCATTACTCTCTGGATTCACTTTGTAATCATTGAGTCACTTTTTATTTATCTTACGCTTGAAATACAGGCGCTTCGTCGATATATTGTTAAAATTATTTACAACTTTCCCGTTCAACTCAACTTCAACTTTCTGAAATAAAATTTAAAGCGCCCTCTACCCATGATCATCATAAACATTTACCGATGAAAGTTGCTAGTGTGAAAATTAGCATAGACAATAAAAAATAGAAAACCGAACACGATAATAAAAATCCGGTTTTATTACGCACTGGCAACTTGCCTGACAGTTGACATTTTTATATTATCTGTATACTTTATATACTTACTTGTTTCCGTTCCGTCGAGTGACTGCCGCAACGAGTGCACGAGACGCCGGTTTTTTGGATTTCTAGTTGAGGATACTTTGATTTACGTAAGTATATGTCGAAAACTTTTATTAAGTCGTGGCTTTGAGTTATTATTATATAAGAGATATCTTTGAGCGTATTTGTTAGCTTCATATTTCAGGCGTAATCTTGACTTGCTCGTTTGGTTCCTTTCATTCAAAATGGCGGGATTAAAGCTTGGTTGTTTGTTATTTATTTCGTTGTTTCATGTTGAAGACTAAACCATTGGTATTTTTTTTTATAAGCAGTAATCATTATGAGACAAATGTTTATAATAGTTATCACAGAAAAATAAGTGTGTTGAAAAGTCGTATTACATAGTTTCCAAGGTTATGCTTTTGCCTATTTATTTTGTTTTAGGCAAAATAAGCTGTTAATTTTTTCGTAAACAATTATTTTTGGATACAATTATGTGAAACATACGGTTTATACGTTATTAGAATATAGCAATAGCCACTGAAAACAACTCTTGAAATTCACATGTTCTTATTGTAAATGTAAAGATGGTTAGATTCAATAATGAAGAAAGGTTAATTTCAGATAAAAATGTCTGAGAAGAAGAAGGAAGGTAGTGAGGCTGAGCCTGAGGAAGAATTCTCTGTTGAGAAAGTTCTGGACAGAAGGGTTCGGAATGGAAAAGTAAGTACATCAATAAAAATCACTAGGATAAGGATATCCACTTAGGATAATTAACAAATGTAACCATTGATCTATTTATATATTTGTTTTAGGCTATTTGTGATGCCTCAAGTCCTTTTACAGTAAATTTGATGCTTATCATGAACAGCATCATGTTCCAAAATAGTATGCGCTTGCAATTGGTATTCTAGTGCTTAATTGTTAGAATTCAAATTATGACAAGATATTGGCTTCAGATGCAGCATTGTTCATACCTAATAACTAATAAGCATTGATTTATGATATGAATAAGTTTAATGCCTTATTAGATTTGTGAATATTACTGTATTTTAGGTGGAGTACTTCCTAAAATGGAAAGGTTACAGTGATGCTGACAACACATGGGAGCCAGAGGAAAATCTTGATTGTCCAGATCTTATCCAGGCCTTTGAAGAGGCTAGGAAAAAGAAGGAAGCTGGTAAGGATGGCTTTTTACACATAATTTTTGGTTTATGTTAATCCTTTGTAGACATACCATATACCACTGATCACTCTGATCAGAGCATGTAGAAACTATTAGAAAAAAAAATCACACACACAGATGAGAGGTTGAAGGTGTTGTCACCTGAACACCTTTAATCTTTTATCTGTCATGCATATTTTTTAATGTCTATTCTGGTTTTGTAGGTAGAACATAATAATTCCTTTATAGGAACATAATATTCCCATTCAGACCAAAAACAAGCAGCTGTTCTATCCCCCACTCTATGAAGTGAACAAATCATGTTTTGTGTAACAATCGAATTTCGTAGAGTAATGCTTGTTTGATCTGAATGCACCTTAACACTGGCAGTAATTGTTGCATGGAAATTCCAAAAAATATATGAATATGGCCTTATAAGTTATAATATTAACAATGGAAATGTATATGTTTGGCTCTTGGCTGGCACAGTTTTATTTATTTTGACTACACAAGAAATAGTTTTTATTTTTTTTTATTTTTTTTAATAACTATGACCTGCAGTTTTCTTTATCCAAAAACAAAGTGAATGCTCTAAATTAATGCTCTATAAACCAATAGTTATTTTATACCTTATTTAGCTTCATTTCAAATTCATGAACAAAACAAAAAAAGTTATAACAGTTTTGTTAAAAGGCTTGCTTTCTCAAATCAAAGAACAGAATGGTGTAAAAAGGTTGATGGCAGTGATATCAGTACAATGGAAATCAAGTATGACAATTCAGAAATATTACACAGTCAAATATTATGACTATCAGCTGGACAAAATCAGCTACACTATGTATATATTGTATATAACATATGCACCATCTCTACAAACAACTTTTTTGACTTTGATTTGCAGTTTACAACCCTGTACTTTAAAAAAATTGTATTCGAGTATTGATAATAGTGCTATCAACAGAGTATTCATATTTCTTTCTATTATAATGCACAACCCACTTCTATTACTAGTATCGCTTAAAACAGGATGCTTACCAAGTGAATTGCAATGATTGAGCACCTGATATTTTGGCTCAGTTGCAAATAAAATGCCATCTTCACGGAGTAACATAAGTTTTATGCCTTACTGGTAATGTAAATGACCATGTTAGCTTAAAAACTCACATCTACCTGACACACTTTACAGCTGGCCCAGGAATAGGACAATCTGGTATGAATTACACAATCACACAAAATGCTTTTGGATGGGTCCATATTGGCACTTATACAATTTTTTCTTCGAATATTTTTACTAATACCGTTTTTTACTCATAATTAGGCTTAGGACTTTTCATAGCATATCGTGGTTCTAAAATCCCTGGAGCCGCTATGTGTAAAATTTTCGAAGTCAAAGTCAAAGTATGTTGACTGTTGACTGTATATTGTAATATTAAAATAATGATTTATACCTACTGTCACATCGTTACTGAATTCATTTTAATTGAACGGAATTAATTTTAAAAAACGAACCTGATTTCATAAAAAGTGTATACGAAATTATTTATATCAGAAACCATAAAAAACTAGACAATTAGTGTTCAAAACAAACAAGAAAAAATAGAATACTTATAAATTGGAATCATTAATCTATGCTCTATGTGACGTCGATTTGAAGTGAAGTCTATTTATTTTTTTCCAAGACACCTAGTCGAAAAACCTTCTTGGCTTAAGATCGGACTAGTATCTAATTTCAACTCTAAAGTAAGGAGAAGAAGGTGCATAGCTTCCTGTTAAAGATGGAATCTCCAAAAATTCTCGAAAAAAAAAACACTTTTTTTTAAAACGTTCGTAGCTCACGACTGATGCGGCTGAGCGGTTGCTGCATACTAGCGTGAGGGGCGGGTGAAATGACGTCATGGATAATATAGCCAGTGACGAAAAAATACTACTATTTTAGTAGTTATTGCGATCATCCGATCTTAGCCGGTTACCTTAAGTCGTATAAGTCGACAAACGTCCGTTTTGTTTTTTGTTCGGAAGTAACATGTAATATATACGGAAGATTCGAAACTTTCGAGAAAAACAACATGATACTTTCGCCATTTTCATCGCTATTTCCGATCTAAGAGTTTTTCTAGTTTGTCTTGAACCTAATTGAAAGTAATTACGTTCGATTAAAATTAACTCATTAACGATGTGACAGTAGGTACCTATAGATCATTATATTTAATATTACAATATACTTTGACTTTGACTTCGAAAAAGGCCATAGTCGGATTTTCATAGTAAGTCAGCCTTTAAATCAACCAGACTCTAGTATTTTTTTTTGAGTACCTCTTATGGTGAAGAATATTTCTGCTGAGTATCAACGTCCTATCGGTGACAGTTTTTGACTTATGATTTTTTTTAGTTTTTTCTTTAATGTGTTGTATCTCAGGATGTATAAAAACGAATTGCTTCAAATTTTGAAATAATGTTCTTTATTTAGATATGCATCGAATTTAAAAAAATGAATATCGATTGTCGTATAAAAAAAAGAAAAAAAAGACCAAAAAATTTTTCATATTTTTTTTTGTGTACCTATGAAGTAGTGACACCTCTATTTTCTTTTTCTAATTATAGAACATACATTGGCCTACTAGTTGCCTAAGTATCAAAATTTTCCAAGCGGTACTTCTTACCAAAAATCGGCAATATGTGTGGTCAAGTTCTGCATTCAATCGGTGTTTTTCAATGTAGTATACAAACTCTTCATTTATATTTGAGTTTTCTTATCAGGTTATCTTATTTAAGAGTAAATGCTAATGACAACTTAATGTCATCATGATGCAAGCTGTTTATTTCATTATTAATCGGCCGTTTATTATTTTAACTAGCGTAATTCGATATTATTTATGAGATATTCATTAAAAATAATATATTTCTTGAATATATTACTATATACGCTAGTTGAAATGGTAAACGGCCGATTAATAATGAAATAAACAGCTTGCATCATGATGACATTTAGTTGTCATTAGCATTTACTCTTAAATAAGATAACCTGATAAGAAAACTCAAATATAAATGAAGAGTTTGTATACTACATTGAAAAACACCGATTTAATGCAGAACTTGACCACACATATTGCCGATTTTTGGTAAGAAGTACCGCTTGGAAAATTTTGATACTTAGGCAACTAGTAGGCCAATGTATGGTCTATAATTAGAAAAAGAAAATAGAGGTGTCACTACTTCATAGGTACACAAAAAAAAATATGAAAAATTTTTTGGTCTTTTTTTTTCTTTTTTTTATACGACAATCGATATTCATTATTTTAAATTCGATGTATATCTAAATAAAGAACATTATTTCAAAATTTGAAGCAATTCGCTTTTATAAATCCTGAGATACAACACATTAAAGAAAAAACTAAAAAAAATCATAAGTCAAAAACTGTCACCGATAGGACGTTGATACTCAGCAGAAATATTCTTCACCATAAGAGGTACTCACAAAAAAATACTAGAGTCTGGTTGATTTAAAGGCTGACTTACTATGAAAATCCGACTATGGCCTTTACACATAGCGGCTCCAAGGATTTTAGAACCACGATATGCTATGAAAAGTCCTAAGCCTACTCATAATCATCATAACTCCGAAAATTTTTTTTCTTACTAAAAATTATACTTCTACCTACAAAGTTCATAACGATTTTTATTTCGAAATTTTATCCTCCTAAAGTCGTCAAGTAGATTAATCTATACTCATAAAGTTATTTGAAATAAATTGTTTATTTATAAACATTTTCCCATTAGGTTCACTCTGTTGTGGTATAATTCTTTTATGAATAACATAAACTATGTAGTCATAATGGGCTTTGTGCAGAAACTGTTGTGACATACTCAACTTTAGCATATTTCTTTGTGGCAGATTTCGAGTTGTTCGAATATTATTCGAGCATAATTTCGATGCTCCTATTTATGATGAGGCATAATCTGGATGTGCATAAAAAGTATCGGCATAGTTTGTTTTAGCATAACAGAGAAGGAATAATTACAACCTCTCAATATAATCGAGGTAGTAGTAATATTCTATACGTTACTTACTGTGTTCCTGAGCTGAGTACTTTCTAGGTTGCTAAAAAAAAATAACCTCGAAGACTAAGGCGGGAGCAAAGCTCCCGCCTTAGTCTTCTAACCTAACCTATCCGAGTCGGATCTGCCCCGGAAGGTTTTGTTCGCTCGCTTCGCTCGCTCACTGCAGAAATTTTCACCCTCACAGCAAATTCTGCCTGACGAAAAAGGCAAGTTTCGAACATGTGGCTACATGCCCAAAAAAAAAATGCAAATCTAATTTCTGTCTTATAACACTCGGCGTAATTAATGATATGCCAAGATAGTTTTGGACAAAATAACATTCGAAATATTGTTATTTAACCCAAGTGATGTTTCTGTCTCATTAAGTTGATGCCAAAATAGATTATACCAAGTCTGTTATGTCCTAAGCGTTTCGGACAAAAAAAGTTTAGAGGGAACCCGTTTAGTACAGTTCCTACTCTGCCACAACCTGATTTGTGCAGGTAGCTAGTTTACAGTAATAGTACGATTTATATTTAATTATACAAAATAATTCATTCATAAAACCAGTACAGATAAAAATAAATACCTATAACATTAGAATATATAGCATAAAATAAGTATAGTGAAAAATTATATAAACATAAAAGTTAGTACTAAAAATATGTATGAAAAACAATATTATGAACATAAATAATTCTATGTGATGATGATTATGAACAAAGATTATTCTAAATACCGATCATTATAAAGTTAAATTGTATAAGAAAAATTTTCGGAGTTCCAATAATCTAAGTTGCAATTTTATAAATACTTTGGCGCACCCCTTTTGGATACAAACTTTATGTTAATACAAGTTGTGTTGCACAACTTGAAATTAAATTCAGAAGATATATCCTTAAATTTTAAGGATAAGGGTGCATATTTGCTATAAACAATTATGTACTTCCCAGAAAATGTATACATAAGGTGCATTCATCCTTACTTGTCTTATCATGTAAACAAACACTTTTTGAAAACATTATCACAATTTTCTCTGCAATTACACATTAATCATCACGTCAAATGATGTTGCATACTTAATTAAACTCGCAAAGTATTATAATTACTCAAAAAAGCACTGAAAAATATCATTTCTGTAAAGATTTTCGTCAATAAATGCTGTTACGGTCGGATAACTTTAAAAACATCTGACATTGATGTGACATTGCGATGTCTAGATTGTCTATGTACCATAATGTTGGCATGTCAATATATCGATATTAAAATAAATTGCAGTAATTTACCAAAATTTATTAGGGTTTCGTAGCAAAAATGGCAACAACCCCAATTGGTGATGTGGGGTGATTTTTATATTTGCTGTAATCGTATAGTGTGGGGTATCATTGAATAGGTCTCTTAAAAAGAAAAAGGGGCTTTTAAGAAAGTTTTTTTCTAAAGTCAATATTTTCGGAGATAATCGCTCCAGATGAAAAAAAAATTGTCCCCCCCTCTAACTTTTGATCCAAAGGTCCAAAAAAATCATGAATAGTGGGCTGGCATAAAACTATTTCGAACATAATCGGCCCAGCCGTTTTTGAATAACTACGAAACCCTACACTGAGCATGGCCCGACATGCTCTTGGCCGGTTTTTGTAATTGATTTCAATATTGAGTGCTTAGTTGTCTATTGAATATTGAATAAAATCTTCACGTCAAACGTCATTCGTTTCGCTACTTCGCTTCACATTGTTCGTTACGGGTGCACTTCATGTGATTTTTCTCATGACTAGTGGCGCCTTCGTTGGAGCGACAGAGAAAAATCCTCGAAATTTAACCATAGTTTTTGAAATAATCTTATACGAATTAATTCTCTTCCTGACAGACGATGTAAAATCGATAATCCTCTATTTACGTACCTAAGCAGTGAAATTATCGCCAATTATTGACATTTCATTATATCGACATTTCTAATCACTAGTGATTGTCTTTTGATCATCGTTGACGTTTTGTTTGTTTTACTTGGTCTGTGGTTTGTTTACATGATAAGACAAGTAAGGATGAATACACTGTACATATATACATTAAGAAAAATGTTTTATTGTGAATATGCATATGCAGTACGCACCCTCTAGGCTTAGTCTTGAAATAGTTTAGAATTAGATCATTAGTAAATAAGCATAATATTTTATCTCATCTCCTTATTTCTTAAAGGTTAGCTGGAAGATATCCCTTATAGGGGTATGTTCGCCTTTTTACTTACATTTCTTTTAAACTGTGTTATCACATACTATTGTGTACAATAAAGTGATTTACAACTACTACTACTTACCCTGACCTTTTTCATTATACATTATAGCTTCTCAGTATAAAGTTCGACTTTATATTGATAAGTGAAAATGTACTATTGAGTTGTTCCCAAGTGTATGTGTAGATCCAAATTGAATGTAAGTAGGTATGTCTTTTAATAAAAAGCATTAATTCCTAATTCTAGAGGGCAAAACAGCGAAAGTGGATAAAGACGTCAAGAAACGCAAGTCTACTGCAGCAACCCCAGATCTCAAAGGTGCTAAGAAGTCTAAGAGTGATGATAAGAAAGCTTCTGGATTCGATCGTGGCCTTGAACCAGAGAAGATTATCGGTAAGCTTTATAGTTCATCAGCAAGTTTGTGTTTTTCACACTTTTTCAGATTTGTAATAATTATATACAGGGTGTTTCCACGGTCGTGATCCCAATTCTAAAAAACGTGTTAAAAGTGTCTTTCTGAACAATATTTCCCATTGGACCTATATGAAAAAACTTTATTTTTACGACTAGTAATGTTCGAGTTCATTAATATGTATACATTTCTCCATACTAATCCTTTCCAAAAGTGTTTACATAATTATGAAACGATGCTGGAAATTATGGACACTGCCGCACAAGTCGTTATGAAATCAGTTTTATTTGTGGATTTTCGTATTTATTCCATGGGAAACCTTGTTCAGGAAGACCATCTTAACACGTTTTCACAGTTGGGATCACGACCCCGGAAACATACATTTCGCACCCTTACGCGATTAAGTCCCGTTTTTCATTAAAATATGACTGTTTGTTACAATCAAAGTAACACATTGGAATAATACCGTCCTTGCACATTCCTCATACTTTCAGGTGCAACCGACAGCAGCGGCGAGCTGATGTTCTTGATGAAATGGCAAGGCACCGACGAGGCAGACCTCGTGCCGGCCAAGCAGGCCAACGTGAGGTGCCCGCAGGTCGTCATCCAGTTCTACGAGGAGAGGCTCACCTGGCACACGCCGGCGCCTGACGATGCTAACAACGACGACTAGGTAAATATCCAAGTAATAGTACATTACTATAGAGGACGGGAAACGAAGGGTTACAGGCCAAGTAGATATATCTGGCCGAAGGAACTGAGGCCAGATAGTGATACGCGACCTGTAACCCTGTTTCTCGCCGAGATTTGTATAGTGCTTTTCTCAAACTTGCCATGAAATAAAACGAACTGATTTCGCCGAACCACACTACTTAATTTGTAAATATACCAATAGTACAGTATCATATAACATTAAAAAAAAACATTCGCGCCTTACTTTTTTTTTAATCTGTTTGTGGTCTCCTTTTACCTGTTGGTATAAACATTAGTTCTAAGGTTATTTTTTTTTCTGTGGCTGAATGTAAAAACCTAGTGTCACAATTTGACGTTTCAAAACAAAAGACAGTTTGTTTGCAGTCCTAGGTGTGAAATAAATACATGAAATCTCTTTACATATCATCTTAGCACATGACACCGGATACATAATATTTCCGGTAACAACAACATTCCGTAGCAAGTTTGAGAAAATATTTATCCTCTAACTGCTTACCATATTTTCTCTTTTCTCAAGAAGTCAATAGATTTTATAAAAATCTAAACAAACCCAAAAACTTGCATTTTTCCATAATCACGCACTTTTAGAACACAATCTTGGTTTAATTACGAACTTAAAATCTTAAACGTGAACTCTGGGTTCACGTACATTTATAGTTAAAATTATTGATATTTAATATGTCAGCGAACGTGTTTCACGATATGTCTTAAAGACGTCCTATTTGTTTTGACATTATTTTAGTATCTACTGACAATTGGTATACATTTGGTAAGCTGGTTGAGTCAATGATGATAAGTGATTCTTCACCAAATTTTCCAAAATGTCCCAGGAACTTTTTATGAAACTTTTCATACTAGCATTATTTCATACTCTATTTACAACAACTTACAATTTGGTGGAGAAATGGTATTAATCTAATTATGCTCAACAACGAAATATGTACCAATTTCAAATTCAAAAACTAAATAACACTATGGTGGCCAAACAAATGTAACTCTGTACCATTTTCAAATGAAACATTTGATTGAAAAGCTGGCCTATTAATAGGTATTTTGAAGGCTAGAGGATATAGACAAATCAAATATTATATCCAGAAATCATAGATCTTAAAGATTTCTTTTCATCAGAACCAGTCCACTTGGGTAAAAGGGTTACAAGCTCTTTTGATTTGTAGATTTTAGGATGTATTGTATGATATTGACTGTATTACTGGTGGCAGCGCACCTTGGGTGGCCTGGCTATGCAAAGTATATTGGTTAATTCACCAACACTTAAAATATTTGCTTTATTTACTAGCCCCTTATAAACGTCTTATTCATAAACGTCTGCTAACTTAGCAAGTATTGTTTTTCCTTTTCAGTCTTGTCAATATGTCCACAAGAGTGAAAGGGAAACAACACTTAGCGGCTCGTTAAGTTAAGAGGCGTTTATGAATAAAGGGGGTAAAAATGAAAATCGTTGGATTTCGATAAAGAAATCCATGCTGAAACAAATATATTGCCAAGGGAAACAATGCGGCCACTGTGTCTCGCCCGGTTTAAACCCATCTACCTCAGCCTAGTTGTTTCGCGCGTTCATAGGCATATACAAACTGAACCACTCGCCTCAGGGGAAAAATAAGGGCTTCTTGTGTATATTTGAAGGTACAACTTTCTTATTATGCGTAATCCTGGTTGGAAAGGATGGCCTTTACTGCCAGGATATGCAGTCCCTATGAGGAGCATTCCATGAAAACATCTACTTTTTGTCGCTTACGACTCGCTATGGTAGCTACCCTAATAAAATATGCTAGCTGCTAGGAAACACTGTCAATCTTAAAGCCTTGATATGTTATTATTATGCCGTAACTCAGCTTACTGATTTAATTTCTCAAAAGTATTGAAAAGACAGTGTCGCTTACGACATATTTCATGGAATGCTCCATGAGAGCATCACAATGATTAAACATATTAAACCATTTCCATTTGTTTCAGATTTAACTGCTGGAAGTTTATGTGGAGGTGAAAAATATTCCATTACTGTGGTATTGATGAAAGGAACTGTTTAGTTTTACTCTTATCCATTCAAATGTGTTGTTTTAGTTAACAAGCAAGTACGCATATATACTTTGTCAGTCGGAAGTAAGGCGTTACTGGATGAAAAACAAACTTCTTGATAAGTTAACAGCCAAGAAAACATTATTATTCGGGTAATGAGAATGTGTACAGATCATTTTGATTACCTCATACGATTAGTCTCTTCATTTCTTAACTCTTAGCCAAATTTCACTATGTATTTACCGGTTTTTGATAATAAATTAAGTAATGCCCGCCTTCCACTGCGAGTGATTCGACTCCCGTTAATTGTTGGCGAAGTATGCAGTTTACAGCTGCGAGTGCCTCCGGCGATGATAGCTACAAGGAGCCATTAATGAGTCCCCTCCGTTCGTGGTGGAAGGCGGCCATAAGTCATTAAGATCTATGATTGTCACTGCTCAAGTTGAAAAATAAATTATGTTAGACATCAGGTAGATTGCCGGTAGTTCATTAGGACATCCCATTTGTAAGTTTCTTACGTAAATTTCAATGCTAACTATCAACTATCAGTTATCAATTTATATTGAGCTTACGTATAAAACATACTAATCCTGACCTATTGTACAGACTTACGGCTGATTGCAACCCGATAATAGTAACGCCATTAAACTTCCACTGCTAAAATATGGCAAAATCAATAATCTCAGAATCAATTGTAAGTATTTTTGGACGTGTTAGTCATGTTTGCCAATAAGCGTACATTGAAGAGAGTACTAAGTGCACAATTCAATGTAATAGGATGAAACATTTCAATTTTGTTCAAGCTTCCATTTTTCTATCTGAATTAATTTTGCAATGCCAGCAGATAAACGGTACTCAAATTGTAAATTGATAATGTTTGGGGTTGATGTATGTGACATAATGTGAAACATAACATTAAGGATGTTTCTTACTATTCGTGAACTCACGAATAAACTTATGTGGATATAGATTAAGAATCAATCAAAGCCCAATGAACTGTTTAGCATATGGACATAATTTCGTTACGTCATGAACCTTGGAATTATTTGCTAACCAATTTTTATCCAATAGACGTGTTTTGCCAAACTGGTGAAAAATATACAGTTCATTAATTTGATGATTACTATGTTCTAATTATGGACACTAGGTTAAGAGACTAGGCAATAAAAGTGTTTGCCAACATATTTTTTTATTAAGCGAATCCTTTAGTATATATTCATAAAAGTAATTAGTTTGTATTATTAAAATGCTTTGATTTTTTTCTAGCGTAGTCGTGGGATGGACAAGATCAAACCGACATAGTTCGTAAAACGTCTCCTGACTTAGCAAGCTGATAAGTATTGTTAATCCATTTCGGTCTTTTAGACATAAAAAGAAAGAATACTTCTAATGTTATTTCTCGGAGTTATATAGACTATATATTTTTTAAATGGTAATTTAATTGCTATATCAATGTAAAATTTTGTCAATCCCTCCTTTCCTGCTAGAAAAATATCGAGGTAGGGTGTACTGGGATAATACCGAACGTCAATAAACGCTGGGAAATTTCGAAAGGAGACACTTAAGACGATGTAATTACTTGTGACTTTTCCTGTAATTTTTGGAATTATCGCAAGGCACCCTATAATTATTACAAATACATAAACACAACAAGCGAAATTTTCCTCCCTTATGTTGCAAGTAACACAAGGGTCCTATAACAACATGAATTACTATGCTAGTAACAAATTCTTATGTCTATATTGTTTATATTTATGGTAGAAATGCATTTTTACCTCTACAGACGGGTGAGATAAAATAGTTTTGTGGAACTCCAAAAGGGGATCGTCAGCGCTATCTCCATAATATATTGGTAAAACCCTTATTGACACTAAATAAGACTGAACCAGTTCTTCCATTAGTATGTGTTTCAAGACTTCCACCTGAATATCTCTATCTATGAGATCCCTAAATACGACTTCCAATGCCTTCGTGAAATATTCATCAATAGTAGGAAAGAACGATTTTATATCCTTTTTCAGAATGTCGAGGCATATTTTTCCGAATTGTGGAGCCGCTATCTTGCAGATGTCGATCCAAAAGTGCTTGTCTTCGCTGTAACTGCTGCGTTCAACCTTCGTGCTGCTGTCCTGGATAACTTTTGCAAATGCAGCCGTCAACTTCCATTCTCTCAATGTGAGATACGCAACATTTAGATCCAAAGCCTGCTCAAGTTCTTTTTGAATTTCCGCGAACATAGCGACGGGTATTATCTTATTTTTCTCTGCGAGTGGTCGTATTTTTTCACGTAATATCTTCAATAGTCTCTTAAGATTCTTTTTCACGATGTCGTTTTTGTCTTTTTCTGCCCATGCAGCTACCGTATGTCTTAGTAAAGGCAACAAGACTTGTTCATATCTCTGTGCTTGAATTTCAATACTTCCTGCACTACAAAGAAATGTGGCTATTAATGGCAACAAATCGTAGTGTACAAAGCCGTCTGCCTTATCTTTTGTGTAAACTGCAGCAATGTACTCTTGTATAATCTCAATTACGAACTCTGGTTCAATTGAGTCAATTAGCGTTTCTATATCACGTATAAAAGAATTAAGAGTTTGTTCGTACTTATTCTTCTCTAAGTCCGACTTAGGAAGCAAAGCTTTCAAAAATTTGTAGCTCGTCATCACATAGGCTGGCTTAACACTAAGAGGTATCTTCTGTACTTTTCCCAGATACTCGTATATAGTTTTGTCTTCTTCAAAAGTAAGAGCGCCAATAAAAATTGATAGCAAACTCCAAATGTTTTCAATTTTAGCTGGATTTTTTTCTTTGCACAGTAGTTCGTAAGTGAGTTTAAATACAACCGCTCGAATCGATAAGTTCTTAATGGTTTTCCAATGTTCACTGAAAATTCGTTGTAGATCTTCACTTTCCATTTTGTTAAATGCACACCGAATACCATGTTTCTGCAATGAGACTGGAGAATCTAATAACTTCGGTATTAATTCACTACAACGCGCTTTACACAGGTTGTAGAGAATCGCGTTGAGTGAAGGAAGAGCGAATTGCAAATAATCGCCTTTAGCGTATTGAAGAATTTGTTCAGGAGTCGGTTGGGGACGAGCGAAATGCATGTTTTTAGCAATGTGTTTCCTTAAACTTATCAAAACTTCGTCATCCTGTTCCCAGTTTATTTTTGCCTCTTCCGGTTTGTAATCGTTTACCATAGAGGAGAGGTCCCGCTTCGGTAGTAGGAAACTCAAACCTTGTATCAATGCTTTGTGCCCAAGAGGTTGGGTAAGCCTATCTCGATATGATTGTGTCCATTCAGATGCAATTGAATCGGCCCAGTATACCCTTACTTTCATCAGAAGTTGCTTCAAAGAAACAGCGTCGTTACAACGCATAATTGCTACCACATTGTCATGTCGGGAGAGTAGATTTGGGTCATGCTTCAATGCATTGACACATACTCGATCAGCCTCACACAGAACAATTGATTCTTCAAACATGCATTTCCTCCAGCTCTTGTTGAAATCATAAATCCATGATAGTTTGACCTTTATGGCATTGTCTTGCTTAACCTTAATTAGGTCGTTAATTTTGGTGAAAACATAAGGATAGTCTGCTAGATCCTTTTGCCAATCATTAAGTAACATAAGAGACGATTTAATCAGATCAGCATTACCATGAAAAGCAGAATGGTCATAAAAATTCTGCTGTTCAGTTTTTTTTAATAAGTAGTTATACAAGTAGTCAAATAATAGCATTTGTTCTTGTGTAGACATTTTTTTCTGATATTCTTTAATAGTATTTTATACAATCGTGTTATAATAGAGAGTTTTTCAGTCGAGTACCGTGTTTAGGCCACGAAGCTTGCTGAGTGGCCTAAGTAAGGTACGAGATTGAAAAACTTGATTATAACACGATTGTATACAATACTTTTTCTACGAGATAAAAAAAGTAACAAAAAAAAATATTATGTGCATAAGAATTATAAATATTGTAAGTAGGCACTAGGCACCATTATTTCTACCTCTAGTATCAGATTTCCTTTACACAAGATAATAAAATTGGAAAAAAAATGTCTGTAGTGGGTTACTCATAAACAAATGCAATACTGATTTGACTAGTAAAAAAAATCATAAACACTTCATCAAATAATTTATTTCAATAAATTTATCGAAATAATAATATAAGCAATTACTCTTTCTCTAATCATAGGGGCATTTTGTTTAAGAATTTGAGATAGATTAATTTCCTTAGTTGCTGAAGAGGTGGGTGCTTGAGAAAATTGAGACAAAATATTGTCATTGTTCACTGGAGTAAAAGTCGGACTTGGTGGAGGCTGGACATCCATGGGTTGGGCTTGGGCTTGAGTATTCTCTATGGAGTTTAATATGGTTTTTGAAACTTTTAAACAACACTCAATAGCGTTGTTGTGTCAGCAGAGAATTGCCTAGCAACCAACTCAACCAAGTGTCTCTGATTGGCTGATAACGTGACAGATAAAAAAAAATGTGTGTTCAGATGCAGAAAAATTTGCCAAGTATCGCAAATTAGTATATAATATGTATGAAGTTCTATTTTTGAAATTATTATAGTTGTCTACAGAGCATTGTAATGAATATTACAGTTCCCCTTCCCCAACAACTGCTGAAAACACAGCAGTTACAGTTTAGTCCGTGGAGTCCTAATTGACAGATTAAAGTCGAAGAGTAGAAAAAAGTGTAAAAATCAAATTTTTGCCTTATTTTTTCGGGCACATTATTTTTATTTATTACCTCGTGTACTATTATAGCTCTTATCATAATTTGATCGTCATTATCATCTGACTCTTCAGTATTTAGATTGATAGCGTTAAAAATGTTCATCAACAGACTCCAACATTTAGAGTCGTAATTAAGTATGTTCGTTGGTCGGTGAAATAAGTTATGAATGAATTCAATTTTGTTATCTTGGGAAGCTTTTAGATGGTTATCATTGTAATATTGCAATAGGGTTTCCAAATGTCGGAGGTCGTGGTCGACAGCTCGCGTTAGCCGCTGGAACATGTCGTTTCTTTCATAATCGTTTGTAGTGGTTTTAATTTTTTCTTTAAACTCTTTTAGCACTACATCAAATGGCAAACATTTGTACCAGCTGAACAATTCACTAGTGTTGTGGTGGCTATTACTGATGAATTTGTATAATC
Organism: Thaumatotibia leucotreta; assembly: GCA_025490895.1. Lineage (NCBI taxonomy): Eukaryota > Metazoa > Arthropoda > Insecta > Lepidoptera > Tortricidae > Thaumatotibia > Thaumatotibia leucotreta. Next base: position 102,558 of record JALPQI010001511.1, read on the forward strand.
GCGCCATCCCATTATCACCATCATTAGGTTCATCCACATCCATGTCATCACTGGAGTCACCTTCATTATTTTTTTCAAAACTTTTTTTTATAAATATGTCTCTAATGAAATTTATGCGTTCTTCCAGCGGCATTCTCCTAAGGAAATGTTGCACTTTATTGAAATTTATCCAATTACTATATCTATTTTTTTCGATTTGGGCATGAGTTAACAAAAAATCATTAATTTTATTTTCATGTAGTGACATAACAAATGTCGGAATATGGATACTGTTGGAATATTCATTGAATCTTTGTTGTATCCGTTCAGGGCAGGCCTTCATTATTAGTTTAGTATACTTTTTATTAAATGTGGGAAATTGTTGACTATTTTCTATCAAAGTAAGATAAAAATCTAAATGTGCGTTCAACAGAAACATTGTCGCCTGAAAGCCGTTGCGAACGTTCCCTTTCTGATTGGCCTTCACATATACTTCTAACACACGATGTGATTTTTCGCAAAGGCGTTTAAGTAGATGTGGACCGACAATATTCGAGTATTTTTCGACTTTTGTTTCCGTGAATGAGGTAGAGCAATGAGGTAGCCACTTGAGAGCTTGTTTCACGTCGAGGGGTTCGTAGTAATTGAAGAAGTCTTCAACGCGTTTTTCGTCTCTTAAATTGAGCCGTATATTTAGTATCAACTTATTAGCCGCTTTTGCCATCATATTTGGGACGAGATGCGAATGTAAGTAATCTGGATTTATAATATGAGCGTAAGTGTTATCGGTAATAAGCCAGGGGCTCCGCGAGAGGGCACGCGATACGTACAACATATCACTGCCCTTGAGAATTCCCAGAATGTAATCAACATTCCTATTTACGCTGGCGGTATCAACTTTCATTAAGTTGTTTACATCATCTTCGTTAAAATCAATATCTTGAAGGGTGTCCTTTGACTGGTTTGTAGTAAATTCTTTGATAATTTTATTGTAGTTGCGATGTTTATGTCCTAATGTAGGACCTTCCAACGTCACCGGAGCCATTATGATATCTGAAAATGAAATGAGGCTGTATAATAGAATAGTGTACTAAATTGTAATACAACCAGTATGTATGTCCCTAACTATGTATCGTGTTTATGTCCCTACGACCTCTACCGAAAAGTTAACTTGCGCAGGGAAGGGTGCGGCTGAATGATATCTACGAGTTACAGGAAAATTGCTTTTAGGTGGGTATGTAAAAAACTAGAGTTAGTCATCTCATCTTTTATTTCTAAGTTAATAGCCGTTTAAACTTACCGATAGGTATTCGTATAGCCTCGTGCCTACATTATGCCAAAATTTGGCAAATCAAATTGGAAATTTGTCTAATTGACAAAGTCTAAAAATTGATTGAGGCTACGAGGTATCAACATCAACCGATAAAATCATAATACCACTGTTTTTATTATAGGAGTTAAAATTAGTTAGAACAGACACTCAACAGCTGCACTGGATCTAGATAAGAGTAGGTATACATAGCTACAAACTGCAGCCAGAAAAACAAGTGAGTCATTTTGCAATTCTATTTATAGATGTCGACCGGTGGTAACTCGAAATTTATGCAATTTTAAACACAAGTTTTATAAAGATACATTTAAAGCTCGCTATTATTTTACACTTTGTTTTGTTAGGCGTATGTTTGTTTTCTAATGTAGGCGCATTAGAAAACAAACACAAGGTATCTCTCTATGCAATAATGTAAGCTTGAATATTTTTATTTCAAAGCTTTCGTTTTCAATTGTTTTTTTTTTAACATGCACCATACCTTTTAACTATCCTGCCACATAAATCCTCTGAATTAATGGATTCAACTGTTTGTTTGATTCAACGGGTCGCTGCTGTGTTGAGCTGAGCAATCCACCGGGTATTCTGACGTTTTTCTAGGTGCGGTGCCGGTGCGTCATCAATGAATGTGAAAGGTTTGTATCTGTGGTGCAAATTGCGGCTACATTCAGAGTGGTCAGACGAATGGCGAAGTAACTTAAGGCCCTGTCTACACGACTATTATTGGGATTTGGGACCCTTCCAGTCACTTCTTTTATTTACGATTAATAATATGAAAAGATTAACGGATAAGATAAGGCATTTAATTGTCCAATAAAATAATACACACGGTATCACAGTTTGTACTTCATAGTCTGCATAACTATATCGTACTATATGCATCTCATTTTTTAGAAGAGAGGCGGTATGATTCTCTCTGTCTATGCCTTAAATAAGCCCTAACTAAAACTAGGCACCTTCATCGTTTTTGAAGCCAAATATTGACCTTGGCGTGATAATGATATCTAAATGCGAAGCTAGAACTGCTAGAAGTATATTTTGATACAATTATGCGCCTGATGCGCAGCTAACGGCAATGCACGCTGTTAGCTGCGGCATGCACCAAACACTTACCCCCTTATTCATAAACGTTTGTTAACTTAACAAGCTGCTAATAATTGTTTGTCCCTTTCGGTCTTAACAAAGTGGTCATAAGAGCAAAAGGGACAAACGATTATTAGCGACTTGTTAAGTTAACAAACGTTTATGAATAAGGGGGTTAGGCTCGATTTCACCGAACTTTTAATCGAAGAATAACGCTTAGGCACAGCAACCGTACCTGTTACGTCATTAACGCGCGTTTACTTTCTATCCATCCAAGTCGTATGTGTATGTACCTACTCATTACAGGATTAAAAAAAAACGAGTAACTTAATTTTCTATATTAGAGTTGGTTATTTAGATTCGTTTAGATACTGTATATCCTACTTATAGTTAGGTACTTACCTAATCTTGTTTAATTTGTATGGATATTATCCGATGTGATGTAAGTATCTACAGGCCTACTACCGCGAACTAAGAAATTCGTAAATTTCGAAAATCGCGGTAAGTTGAAATAATAAGTTAAATACTTAATTAGTGTTTATTTTATAGGGTAGGTACAATATCGAAACTTATCAAAATTACAAATTTTCTTAGTTAACTTCATTGTACGAGTAAGTGTCAGGTGCTTTTGTTGGCAGTCCGAATAGCTGGCACCTCAGTACATGTTTGAATGTGACATATTGGGACTTTGAAATATTAACACTCAGTCCTAATAATGTCAGCCTGTCTTAAAATTATGCAAATAATTTAGATCATCATCATCATCATCATCAGCCAATTGACGTCCACTGCTGGACATAGGCCTCCCCCAGAGAGTTCCACAAAGATCGGTCGTGAGCTGTCCGCATCCATTGGACACCCGCAACCTTTACCAGGTCGTCGTTCCATCTTGTGGGGGGCCTTCCCACGCTGCGCCGTCCAGTGCGTGGTCGCCACTCGAGAACACGCCGACCCCACCGGTCATCGGTCCTCCGGGCAATATGGCCAGCCCACTGCCACTTCAACATGGCGATTCTTCGGGCTATGTCAGTCACTTTCGTTCTTCTGCGGATCTCGTCATTCCTGATGCGATAATTTAGATATAAGCTAATTATTACGAAGTTGCGATAATGATGCGTTAAAGGCACATACATTTATCATCGTTTAAATGCCCTAATAGTTGATTTTATATTGTCGATGGCAACTCAAGTTATGATCAGTGTTGCCAGGTCTCCTGATTTTTCAGGAGATCTACTGATTTTGGGCTATGTCTACTGATCTACTGAATTTTCAGCAGATTCTCCCGATTTTTCGTAGATTACTTCTACCTTAAGATTTTTACATTGTATACGAAATGCTGTTACCGGTGGCACGAGTTTGGTATGGAAATCGGATGCGATATTGTTAATGCTAGTAGACTCCTTTGGTATTGCTAAGTTTGCAGACCCCTTTAAATTAAACACACGAAACGTCAAAGTTGTCAAGTCAAATCCAGTAAATCCAGAGACTATAGAGAACGACAAGACTAAACTTATTAATTATTGCCGTTGCCGCCTAAATAGTATGTCATTCGACTCGAAAGTTTACTTTACTAGTTATTTGTTAAGTTGTGAATTAAAGTGTGTGATTAGCTTGGAATGGTAATTAATACATCTGGATAAGTAATTAACAAAACATTTTAAGTCCATACACCGTGTTTTTATTGATTTCCGTTAAATCAAAAGGAAGCTTAGTTAGGTCAAAAATAATCAATTTTTCTAAGAAACTAGTATCTTAACTCTTACTTAAAAAGTTATAAAAAAAAATAAGTTTAATGACTGAACAAGTGTATTGCAACCTTTATTACATCCTAATGCTACTTATTTTGACATGTGCCGTTAGGCAACTGAAATTAACTTTTGTGCTATTCTTAAGGTTCTCTCACACTTAACATTTTATTTATTATGTATGAAAACGAAAAAAAAAATTTTTTTCCGAGTTCGACTAAAAGCTATGTACCACTTGTACCAGGTAGCTCCAATTAACGTACCAAGCAGCCTGTTCAATTTAACGGAATTTAAAAAACGCGATGTATGTGCGGTGTGTGTTTTAATAGAAGTTCGATCTCGTCATCACTTTTTATTAGGTATATTGCTTTCCTAATAATTCTAGTAAATATATGTTTTACGTTAAACAAGTACCTAGTTTATTTTAATTACTAAACAATTTATCTTTGTTATTTGACTAGGCTTTTCATTTTGGGTCTCAGCATGATGTGTTATTTAAAGGTGGGTCCACACTTGTAACAATACGACGGACCGGACTACGTGACATTGCAACAGAACATGTTACGCTCAATGTGGACGCTCCGTGATCGTGCTGATACGGTTACACACCGTGTACGATGAAATGTCACAAGTGTGTAGACACACGTTGGCGAACCAGACTGCGTGGCATGACATCGGTACAAGAGTCGGTCGTTGGTTGTCTATCTATGATGGACTACCGAGGCGGCGGCGAGGTGCGGGCGGGGGACGTACCGCCGGACAGGTCACGACGTGATCCATTCCTAGCCCATGGCTGTGTCTGTGTCATCTGGCGTACTTGTACGCGTGTCATAAATGCAAATGTGGACGTGTCGTGGTCACGTCACAGGTCGGGGAAAATAGCGAACATGCTTTGAAGAAAACCGACTTGAGATGGATCGGCCCGTAACACGTGACTTCGATGCGTGACAGTACACAGACCAGCGTCCACACTAGGCCCGGTTAGTAGATCGTAACTTCCATACATTGTCCTGCAGACTGGTCATACATAGTATGTGTCAAAACAGTTCTTTGAGTGTTCGGAATGGATTGTGCCGTACTGCAACTTGTAACAAATTGTTCGCGTACAAAATACGTCCACATTAACGGTACTGACACGTGTTACTGTTACGGTCACGGAATAATGTTCGGCAAAATGTCACAAGTGTGGACCCACCTTTACAATGTTTGATTTTGGACAAAAGCTAATAATGAAATCATTCTTCGTATACACATTGCAGTGTTGATCGTCAGAATTTTTTTTTTATTGGTATTATAACATAATAACAAAATATTTATAGATGATGGCTTTTTTAGGCGCAAGTGCGAGAAATAGCTCATTTTACGTCAGGTCCAAAACTTCGGATCTGTAGGTAGTAAAAAACGTCGTACGAGACACGTGCAAAACGGAAATTCGTTACTCGTGTCGATTTAAAACACTTCGGTCGTGTTTTAAAACATTGCCACTCGTTTCGGATTTCATGTTTTTCGCACTTGTGTCGTAATGTACTATTTAGTACAATAATCTATGATTAACTAAACATATTTATAAACATTGAAAGAAAAAAAAACGGATATAGGTAAGGTTTGGTTGAACAAATAATAAAAATAATTAGTCTACTGATATTTTTACCAATCTCCTGATTTCTAGGCTAAACTTCTTCTGACGTTTTCAAATTGGATCTGGCAACACTGGTTATGATGACGAGTATTGGTAGAGCGTCGGGTACTAGTACTTCCACCTTACAGCGGCTGGGCTACTTTGTGATACTATTTCTTGCGCAATGGGTTTTTCGTTGTTATAAAATATTGCCCTGACATTGTACCTAAGTACCAACTCGTACCTATTCTAGATATCGTGACCACAAGATTATATTGATTTGGTAATATTGCCTTGTAAATAAATAATGCACTATTGATTGTAAATCAGCATTGAAACCAATAAACATAAAAATAAATCACAATCGAATCGGATAAATGATCTTATCTTTCTTCAGGCAGCAATATAATTTTTATTTGCTATATTCAAACCAACAATTATTTGTGGTTTAACTGCTAGAAATTTATAGGTATTTTTCCGCACAATGCGCCAAATATATGTATAGACCAGTTTAGGCATTAAAAGTCTCGTTTCGACCCGTTCTAGTGTGAGCCATCCTTAAATTGATTCGTTTCGAAATAGACAACTTGCAACTTAGGGCCTGTTTTTTCTTAGTGATAATTTTATCTAACGGATATATTCATTAGGAGATTGTGAAACAGAAGGCCTACAACAAACTACGATCGACGTGCTGCCTTCCTAGGGGGTTACCATGATGTACTAATGCGATTCAGTTTAGGTCCAGGGAAAGGGACAGAGATATACGACTCGTATAGCCTTGTCCCTTTCTCTCGACCTAAACTAAATCGCATTATTACATCATGGTAACTCCCCTGTTGGGATATGTATGACTTCGTACGAATTTACAAGTGCGAGAGACAGGCAACACGTCGATCCGGGTTTTATGGCCGTTATTGGGCCAACACGCTGGGCCAGCGCGTTGGGTAAAATTAGGAATAAGTACTAAAATGTTCTTCATATTTTAACGACAAACGGGACTTAATCGCGTAAACTTACGTTAAAATATGAGTGATAATATGTGATGTTTATCGGATTCTCCCAGAAAGTGGACCAAGATTCTTTATGTGCCTTTGAATCAGGGGCTTACATCATCATCATCATCATCATCATCAGCCTATGATAGTCCACTGCTGGACGTAGGCCTCTCCTATTAACTATGCGTAGGTATAGACGCATTAGGAGGTAAATGCCCATAATCGCCACGCCGGGCAAGCGGATTGGCGATCGCAGTAATGTGTCCACTATGATGACGCTGCTGCCCATCATCAATCTTTAATCAAATATGGTCAGTGACACTTCAATCCCTTAGTCGACTCTTACGACACCCACAGGAGGAGTTGGGGTGGTGACAAATGTATTCTTTCTGCCGTCACCACACGGCTTCACGGGCCACACGGGCTTACAAATCCCGGTTTTTTCATAGGCTTACGCGGAGATATAGCTCCAACACGTAGAGCCCCTTTGTAGAAATTTGCTGTGTTGTACACCTGCTGCAACCCATTTACGGGCACATCAATTCATAACCGTAAACCGGTCCCAGCAGGCGTATAGAGACTATTGAGAAGGAATGGAATATAGTAATGGGCTATGGTGATGGAGGATGGATGGATCAGAGATGGAACTATATAGAAAAGATGTCCGGCCACCTGCCATAACAATGATTTCTCTTTGCTATCGAGGAAGGCGGTGACTCGCCGTCGATTAGTGGGCTCTCGTAATTGCCGTCACAAGAGACAGCCAGGGGCAACACCGGCGTAGGCGGCTCAGGAGTGTAGTAAAGAGGTGTTTACACCGCTTTCTGCGCAGTGGCTTGACAGCCGGTGCACCAACTCGCGATTTACGCAAATTTACACCTCCCCCCTGGATCATATGATACAACCAGCTATATAGCTCTGACGACTCCTCTCTGGACGGCCAATTAAGGCAAGCCAGACCTGAGAGTCCTACGGGTCCCCTTAGTGTTCCACTCCTAACCGACGATGACACGCCGGGGGCTTGGATCTTGACCGACTCTCGGGAGCACTCGAGTCCGTGGGGTCGTTACTCCCCAACAGCTCGCCACAAGCAGCCCTGCGGACGTGATACTATTATTATTATTGATGGTATGGGCTAAAAACTTGCCGCATCGACCAATTTTGATCTATTGTGCCAGACCTGTTTTTATAAATCATTACTTGAATCTAGAAAGTTCCAGATTCTTTGTGCTGTAATGCTTTGAACCTCATATGGTTGAAGTATTTGCCTGCCTAGGTGAATACTTATTTTGTGTATTAGTAGTCCGCAGGAGCAGAGGATGTGCATTGTGCATTGCAGTTTCCTCTGAATCCTGGCAGGACCTGCATGCCGCGTCTTGTTTCTTCCCTTACCCATTACCGACACGCTTGTTCATATGGTTACTCCACATGCATACTATTACTATTAACAGTATTAACTAAGGCAAATATTTCAAGTTTTATTGCTACCACACTGGCTGACCATTTATAAAGTAAGTGAATCTATAATACCGAGTATTTAATGTAATATTAACTTATTGCTTCCATCATTCATTTATATTAGCATAATAACGGATAGATTTAATATCTGTCTGGCGTGATGTAGATAGAGGACAGGGTAAGTTAAGAAACAAACCCTATGAAGCGAAGCTGAGGCCCTATCGCGAACTCCGAAGTTCGCCGGGGATTTATCTCTGTCACTCTAATGATGCCTTCTTTGGTGCGACAGAGACAGATCCCCGAATTTTGTGAACTTCGGAAATTTCGGTAGACCAACTGATTTATCATTTTCGACGCTTTGCTTTTTTAAAGATAACCGGTACCTAGGCTTTAATTTTAAGTCTTAGGCTCCACATCCGTACTACCTAGAAAAAACCAGGACTCATCCCAGACGTAGTCCTGTCTGTCATAACTTGCTTTGCTACAGCTTGCTTTGCTTGTAGCAGGCATCATAGACGACATGTTGGCGTCGCGTTATGTGCAATTGATAGGTAACTATATATTATACGCAAGTGTAACGTAGACGCAGTAGCCATTCTGTCTGTCTACAGCTACACGATGTGTGTCATGTCCTCATGTCGTCGAGTCGTTGCAGCCTCATGCAGCCTCCGAACGTGACCTTCCTGAGAATTGGATTATTCGAAAAATTATCATAAGTACTCTCAACGTCGTATGCAGCTTAAAAGTATCATACTTCAATCAACGAGGTTATTATTGTACAGGGCGTCCCATGACTATGGGGCATGGAGGGAAAGTACCTTAAATATTCTAGAGAGGATATTTTGTAGAAAGAAGACTTCACGTTATTTTTAAAGGCAAATAAAACTGTTACCTACTGACGGAAACGGTTGTATCTACTCAATTTTGTCCTTTTCGACGCCACGTCAAATACGAAAGCTGTCACTCAGACGACCCTCACCAGTGTCAAAAGTAAATTTGAACTTTAAGCACGTGCGTTTAGACACCTAAATATATATTACTTTGCAGACAGTGATACGTAGCTATCAATTAAGGCCCAGTTAACTCGTAATTAAGAGAAGAGAGACACGATTGAGGGCCTGTTTAATCATCCGCAAAAAATACCTGCCCAATAATAAGCTGTCATTGCTGGCATTTGTTTTGTTTGTGTTCGCATTTTAAACATGTATTGTCTATTTGAATTGATCACTACTACATAGAACAGGTGATTTACCTACTTAATTTTTTTGCCTATACAACCTATTGAAAAAACAAAAAACGCAACCAGAAAACTGCACGGATATCGTCTCTGTTGATTGGTCTTCATTACACAACTTCACTAATAAATTCATCTATGTATGTAGACTGGTTTGACAAATTCATCGGCTGAGAATGTTTACGCCCTTTGTAAATTAGCTTTTAAGTCTAGGCTGTTATACGCTTTAGGCTATAAATTGAATAAAATATATTTAAACGGTGTAAATAAATAGGTAGGTGCTTCATTTTTATAGAATTTGAAAGCGACGTAAACAAACCTTGTATTGAAAATGTGTGTGATATGATATCCAATCATTAAATATTGCTATATTAATCAACTCTTAAGGTGGAAGTACTAGTGTACAACATGTCAACAGAGAATATTTAGTTGAATCACGATATTTTGCTCATATATAAATCTACATAAAGTATTGTCATGTGTTTTGGGAGAGGAGTTTGTTAGTTTTGTTAATATTTATTTTATAGGGTGACGATATCAAAATTTCTCAAAATTGCAAATTTTCTTAGTCAACTCCATTGTACGAGTAAGCGTCAGGTGTTTTTGCTGGCAGTCCGAATAGATGGCACTTCGGTACAAGTTTCAATGTCACATATTGGGACATTGGAAATATTAACACTCAGTATTAACGTCAACCTGTCTTTAAAAAAGCAAATAATTTAGATATAAGCTAATTATTTCAAATTTGGGATATGAAGCATTAAAGGTACATACATTATTCATCGTTTAAATGCCCTAATAGTTGATTTTATCTTATCCATGGCAATCCATGTCAACTTAAGCTATAATGACGAGTATTGGTACAGTACAGCGTCGGGTACCTACTAGTACAATAGATCGTTCGAAACCACAAAAACAACAAAATATACTACTTAGATTATGGATATTTCTTTGAACTGTTTAGTCCGTATAATTAATTATGACCAAATTTATGAAAATTTCATTGTGACTACAATTCATTTAAATATTTTTATGGGTCTTTTTTTTAATACCGCCAACAAGTTGTATACATCAAATTAAAGCTTATTAAATACACTATCTTTAAAAAAATATTTGATTTTTCTAGCGTCATGACTACTATGTAAAAACACGACACAAAAAAAATCAAAATCACAAAATTTTCATAAATTTGGTCATAATTAATTATTGGTTGGTTTTAGCAATATGGTGTATATGCAAAATATGAAGCTTACAGATATGCCTTTAATTTTGTTCAAGAGAGTAATTAGATATATTTAATAGTTCTCGAGATATACTTGATTTTGTAAGACTTGAGATCCACCATCTTTGATTGGCCCCCATTTTTGTTAGGTAGCACTTATAAATGGCAATCTTGCATTTTTGACGTTTTTATAAGCTTACCTAACAGCCGTGAAAAGGAAAATTTGTACCTCCTAATTTTAACCATACCTGTCATACAACGGAAATCTTGAAATAGCCCGTATGCCTATTAGCTACCACTTTGAGATGTCTATATATCATACTTTTTTAACATCCTTATGAATATGTCTAACTACTGTAAAAAGGACACTTGGTACCCCCAAATTATACCGTTTTCTAATTTCAGGCCGACTAGCCCACGGACTAGTTTGTTTACATTGTTCGCAACTTCTATAAAAATCAAGTACCTACCTACTTATAATATGTATTGTAAATCAAATAAGATTTCTTTAGGTAAGTACCTAATAAGTACATAGTAGGTACACTAGGTAAGTGGCTGAATAAAGTTTTAAAACATTTTGTTGTATGATATATGTAGATTTAAGTCACAGAAAAAAAAATCTTACACAATTGAATGATACCAGATAAGGTGCATTTAGACCAAACGAGTATTCGCTCATTCTATCCCCCACTCTACGCAATTTGTTCGTTACACAAAACGTGATACCTACGTCGAAATTGGTTGATTTTACAGAGTGGGGGATAGAATGAGCGAATGCTCGTTTGGTCTAAATGCACCTTTAGGAAGCATTAAAACAACTTAAACATTTAAATGAACACATATGGGAATGTTGGCTTGATTTTCTAACTTGATAAACAAAATGTAGTCAGGGTTTGAAACCATTTAAGTATTCGTTTTTCTAATGTAGGTAGGTAAATAGTAGGTAGTTACAAAGCACATATTTTGTTATTTCATTTAATTCCTATTTAGCTTTAGGCTTGCGATACCTATCAAAATAATGAGGTTGCAAACGAAACAACTCAGCTAAAAGCAAAGTACAAATCGCTATAGTATAGTTTCAGAACCTACCTCCGTAGGTATTCATAGCTACCTATCTAAATCTGAGGAACAATACAATGGTCTAGGGTATTTTGGTTGTTTTCAAAAATATTGGTCGTAATTAAGGACTTCATAAAAACAAAATCTCGATCGTTTATCTTAAGCCACGTTTTCACTTACTATTCTGAGCGAGCTTTCGTTCGTTCTTGGACAGATGGAAAAAGGATTTCACATAGGAAAATGTTCGTTCGTCAGCCCACGAACGAACACGTGAATGCTCGCTCAGAACACTAAGTGAAAATGCGGCTTAAGGTATCTACATAATTTGGGTCGATTAACTATGTCTTGTTGTTATTCTGTCTCGTCATCCAGAGGGCAAAAGTTGCATTGTTTGCTAAAATAAAATTTATTTATCCAGCATGCTCTTCTGCATTATTAGTACCCTCCACGGAAAGGCCATTGGAACCGTCAGAAAAACCAAAGTTTTGTTAAATGCTATAACTATAACATTGTGATTTTAAAAGTGATGGGAAAGAACGAAACTATAGCAACGTGACAGCTGATCTATACATTTTATCAGCTATGTCAACTAGAGCCGAGTCTAGAATCGACATTAAGAGGCACTTGCCTTGTGGGCCGAGTGCGTGTTACCCCACAATAAATTACTAAATAGCCCTTGTCCGGCAACAGCCTCCGAATACCCACCAGGCACTCGATGTCCATAGTGCTTAGCTAGCTCTGGACTCTTACGATGCAAACCAGTCTGAATCTTGCAGCATAGGCTTTTGATATTTTCAAAATACTTGAATTAAAATAGAGGGCATACCTCTACTCGTATTAAATTGCCAATATTTTCCAATAGGGAGAAACTACGGCGATCTCTCGAAACGTAAATCTCAGCCGACTTTCCTAAGACATAATTTGCTCATGAAAGTCTACGTAATTTTCACAAAAATAGCAGCAAATTTCAGTTATTTTCTTTTAAATGTACGAATATAACAATTATTTTATTTTTAAAGATCAACAATTGAAATAAATTACAAATTAAACTAAAATGAAAAAATAAAGATAAAACTTACACTAAAATTAAAATATACCTAAACAATCTACCTATAAAAAGAAAATACCTTCCAAAAGATCCGCCTGTGGCATGGTGCCCATGACACTGGCGGCGTTACCTCGCTGAATCGCTAAAGAGATTCTTTGTGCGAGGTAAGCGCCAGCCCTTGCGTCACCGAGGCGTCGTGCAGCCGGGACGACATGGCCCTCATAAAAGTCTTCATGTCTGCTGACCAAGGACCTAAAGTTTCTACTGCAAGCGCCGCAAACTCGTAGTTGATTAAAAGCGACGAGTATTTGCGGCGCTTTTAATGAACTACGTGTAATGAATGTAACTAAAAAAATCTTATTTTAATGTTCTGCTACGTGTACAGTCGAGTGCATTAATATATAGACACATTTGTTAGGGATCAGTATGGAGAAGTGTATATATATTAATGCCCTTGACTGTACCTACGTCCTACATTACCCGGGCCGGGACAGTGCGAGTCAAGGTTTATGGCATGTCTGAGGCGATTGCATGCTTCGCAATGGCAATGCAGGGTAGATATTGGGACAAGAACGCGGGCAGGGCGTGGCTTTTATTACGAACGTGCTTCGATTTCAAATTGGAAAATGTACCTAATAGATCCCCTATTGTGTGCTATTCATACGTTCACTTGCACGAATGCGTATTTTTTGTCAATTTAATTGGCTCATTGTTTCTAATTGGTTCAAATTATGTTTGAATTTATAACCATAACGTGGTCCCCAGCTACAATACTAGGATTACTTACTAAGAAATCATGTTGGGGTAACATAACAGATAACAAAAATAATAGTAGATTGTTCAACGAGGGACTAAAACAGGCCATTATGACACGAGATATTTATCCACCCGAGCGTAGCGAGGGTGGATGTAGTTCGAGTGTCATTATGGCCGTTTAGTCCCGAATTAAACACTCTACTTTTCACTTAGAATGCGAGGAAAAAAACTACGGTATACATAATCTCAGTATTTAATAACAGATATAAAAAGAAACAAAAAAAATGTATGTTCTGCGATGTCAAAACTTCCGATTTCTTCGGAACATGTCCACTTGACGATAAGTTCGCAAACTTTTTCAAGTTATATGGTTTAGTTGCAGTGTGGTTTTAAGCATGGAATATAATAATATGCTACAAGGTGATGACGGTTGATATTTCTTAGATTTTTCATCAAAATATGTCAGAAATACGCCTTCCATAAATGTCGTTGGTACCTAATTTGCTTTCCAGTTTTCCAATCCATAAAAGTTTGATACGCTTTTGAATATATTACACTAGATTTCGGCGGCAAAAGATTTTGCACCACCTCTTTTGCATTCTTCTTCATTCTGGAGTAAGGCGTTAATACTTCTTCATCGCATGACGTGACATCGTAAATTATATAACTACGATTTGAACAATATTACTTATGGACAAAAACACAAAAAATAAGCAATCAAATTCGTTCCGCGTTTTAGTTTTTATCTGTATTCCTTTTTCGAAATATGACGCTTTAAATACTTGCATATTTAGCCAACAAATTGGAGCTAACTACATAACTATTTTGAAGCTAATTGGTTATTAAAACATGAGTAATAAATTGGATTCAATCTTAATCATATATTAAACAAGTATTAAATATACATGTATATCAAGAAAATAAATCGATTCTCCTTAATATTTTTGCATGATTGACATTTTGAGGTTATTTTCAATGTCAATAATCGTTCGTTAAAAATCATAAACACCAGAAATGGCTGTTTAGGGGTTTCCAAAGTCAATTAAAAAAAAGTTTAGAGGTTGTATACACGGCATGCACAAAAGTGGTCCATACACAAACACTGAAAATGACGACTATCCTTTATTCTTGAACACCGTGAGTGTGGCTGTTTACGGGTTTCCAACGTCAATTAAAAAAAAATTACTTTAGTCCCTAGAGATTAATAAAGAGTTTTAGTCCCGATATGCAGGGACTAAAATAACATTTTAAGAGCATGAGAAGTGAAAATAAAATTTATCCGCTGCCCGTCTTTATGTCTTTATGACTCAATCGGAATAGGATATGTACAGGGGGCTTTTAAGAGATCATGGTAGCATGATATCTTAAATGCGATTCAGTTTAGGTTCGGCCTGTCAGTTTTTGACAGTTATTCTATGGAACATAATTAGGTCCTAAACTGAATCGCATTAGTAGATCGTGGTAGCCCCCCAGGAGGATGTTAACCGGAATTATCACGGGACAAAACACCCTAAACAGGCATCTTAAGGTGATGGGGATAAGCAACGAAGCAGCCTGTCCACATTGCAGTAGAGACGAGACTAGCCAGCATGTCGTCGGCCTAAATCGCATACCTCGTAACTCCAATTTTTATGAAAATCATGTTTTGACATTTTTAGATAGTACTATTCTGAACGCATCTAACGACAACACTCTTAAATACGAAAAATAAACCGTTTATGTTTAAAAAGCAAAATAGAAAAGCTCGCAACTCCCGGCCGCCATTTTGTAAAAGAAATACCTCGTATCTCCCTCCCCGCCACTTCCGTCAGTACAGCTTGCTATGAAGTTGTTACATAGGGCTTGCAATATCGGATCATTTTCAGTTCCGGAACTGATTTCCGATATTTTACTTCAATTCCGGAATTCCGGAACCAGTTCAGGAACTAACGAAAATTTTGTAAAACTAGGTAGGTATTATTTAAATAAAACTTAAAATTTCAATACGATTTGTATACAAGATGCTCATGAGGAAACAGAAATTTTTTAACAGCATATTCCTGAGGCTAAAAGAAGCAAGATTTTTTGTGTATTTAGAATGCTGCACTACTTAAAAAAGTATTCTATATTATTATAATTATCGTATATTGTAATATTATTGTATTAATGATACTTTGCAAAAAAATGCATTTTAATATTTTAGGTAATAATTATAAAACTAACACTTAAAATGAGTATTATTTTTTTTTTACGAAACCTCATTTTTGAAAGGTTTTATTTCTCACTTTTTGAAATGTATTAATGAGGTTAGTGAGACTCTTTTCCATAATGGCACCAACGCCGTTAAAAAAAACCTTTCGTACTGAGTAACAACATTTTTTTTTTCAATTGGTAATAACTCTGTAACTAGGCTATATCCTACACATGCATCTCCAGTATTGGCCAATGGCTACATGGCAACAAATAAGCGAATCCTTATAAAAATAAAATTAGTGATTTTAATAATGAGCTGGATTTTATTGAGACTTTCACAAACTAAAATTAAATTGAGGAGAAAGCTAAAAATCGCTTTACATTATAAAATATCGAGATAACTATAGCATAAGTTTTAATCATAAATCTGATAGAACTCGTGGTAGAGGCCGGTAAACACATGCCGACAATTTGTCCCACAAATCAACTGTTCACATAAATCGAACATGAATAAAGATTTCCGCCGATTAATTGCCAATTCATGATTTAAATATCAATCTGTGGAATCGTGTACTTTATAAACGCAAGCTTATTTTATTGTCAAAATTCCTCCATGATTTGTTGCTTATAGTTCAAACTAGTTGCTAGTTAACGCTTCGAACTAGTGATATTGCTATTTACCTACTTACTTGAAGACAGTATAGTACATACTATAAATTTGTACCTACGACAAAAAATCTTATCGAAAATCCATCATATCCGATACACCCACGTTACGATAAGTAAACTAGTAGGTAGGGTAAAAGCACCAATAGATGACTGCCACCCAGAAGTTGACTGATAGGTCTAAAAATGTAAATAATTAAATCAGGAATAATTTTATACGCCTGGGAGTATTTTTCTCACACGCGGCTGCACTATATCGAGTGTCGCGTGCGAATTCCCATACAATTAAGCCACGCACGAGGCAGTGAGCGGTCGTCGAGTTTGCGCTTCACGCCAAAATTGCGTTTTATATGGGATCCTTATTAAGAAAAGCCCTCAAAAATTTAAGCTTTTCATTACGTAAAAAATCGAATATGGCTTTTATTTCCTTGATTCACCTCAGTATAGATTTTAGACTAATATCTCTATTGTGTATATTATAAAGAATAGTTTGTTTTTATTTATTTTATGAGATATTTGCTGGTCAAGTTATGGTTCCAATATTGTGTGTTCGGGCCAAAAGATGAACGACGGTCAACTTTTGGGCAAAGGCTCGAATTTTCAAATGCTTGTGTAAATTATAATAAAATAGCTAGATGTAATATTTATATATAAAATTACAATCAGTTTTGTAGTTGATTTTTAGACCAAAAGATGAACGACCCTTTCTTCATGTAACACGTTTTAAAGTAATTTACTTTTGTATGGAAACGGGATTGTTCAACTCAAGAATCGCT